>PVIH01012986.1:0-60762 GCA_004025045.1 Sigmodon hispidus | reverse complement strand
AGGGTCAGTCCAGGGTGTTTCTGATCCCAAGCTGTTCCGTGGTTGTGGTTTGCCGCTTGGGCATGTTTGGCTTTTTTTCTTGTTTGTTTGTTTAGAGACCACTAATGAGTGAGTACATCCCCTGCTTATCTCTCTGAGTTTGTGAGACTTCGCTCAGGAGGATATTCTCCAAATCCATCCATTTGCCTGTGAATTTTAGGGTATCATTTTTCCTTACTGCTGTGTAGTATTCCATTGTGTAGATGTACCACAGTTTGTTAATCCATTCTTCAGTTGAGGGACATCTAGGTTGTTTCCAGGTTCTTGCTATTACAAATAATGCTGCTATGAACATAGTTGAACTTGTAGCAGTAAGTGGCTTTTTTTTAGGGGTGTGTGGAAATTCACACCCCATGTTGGGCGCCAAATGTACTATTGTGAATGAGACTAAGAGCCAATTATTGGGGGAAGGCTGAAATGTCAGAGAGAGCAAGTATTATAGTTCATTTTCACCCAGATGTCTTGTAATATTTTTAGCCTTGCTCTTCGAATATATATTCCATATTTAATAAATACCGAATATTGGGGAGAGAGCATCCATTCAAATCCTAGTCAGCTCAGGAAATTCTTAAACCTTGAATACAAAGATTAACAGCTGAGTCAGTCTCAAGCACCTTTAATCCCAGCACAGGGAAAGCCAGGAGTGGTGACCTCCACCCTTAATCCCACTACTCCAGAAACCGTTAATCCTAACCTGGAGGAGTATATATAAGGGCTTGTAGAAAACCAGAGAGAACAGAAGCAACCTGGGGAAGCAACTGGCAACCAGGAGTGTGCCTGAAGAATTGGCAAAACAGTTGTGTGAGAATTGACTGTGGTGTTTCCTCTCTCTGATATTTTAGCCTTCCCCCAATAATTGGCTCAGAGTCTCATTTGTGATACTATAGTTGGTACTCAACTTTGGGGCACAAATTTCCACCCCCCTCAAAAAAGTCACTTACTGCAAGAATAACACATGACCAGAGGAGTAATTGTCCACTGGTTAGGCTGTTGAGTTAGCCTCCACCTTTAGGCAGACCTGGCCACACATGTTTCCATTTCACTTTAGTCTTCTTCAGTTTTTTCAGACAGTGACCCTTTCTCCTGGTGGGTTGCAGGTTCTTTCTCTTTCGGAACCCCACCTTGGACTGCTGTCACACTAAGTAACTGCCCCACTTCACAACCATTTGAACTGACTCTGACAACTAAATTGGTGAGTACAACAGATTTTTTTTTAAAGAGAGGGGAATTTGTTTAAGGCAGTGGAGAATGCTTGGTCTTTCTGTGATCTTTCTCTAGATGATTTGAAATTGGAACCAGTAAAGGGAGTGATAAATAAAGTAGATGAAACTATCCTCATAATGTTTATTATGCATATTTGTTGTTTGACTTCTGTTTTATCATTAAGGAACTCAATTAACGTGAATGCCAAGAAAGAAGTCTTTAAAAAGACTCAACTGTATATCTTTGTATTCAAGGTTTAAGAATTTCCTGAGCTGTCTGCCTAGAATTTGACTGGGTGTTCTCTCCCCAATATTCAGGATTTATTAAATATGTAATATATATATCCACACACTAAGGCTAAAAAAAGTTACAAGACAGCTGGGTGAAAATGAACTATAAAACTACTTCTCTCTGATATTTCAGGCATTATCCAATAATTATCTCTGAGTCTCATTTGTGATACTGCATTGCTCTTGGTTGTTTATGTTAGACACTTTAGTCAGTCGATTTTTAGTCTCTATTGTTTCTTTTGGGGTTTTTAGAAAATTAAAATGGAATGCTCTCTCCGCAGTATTCAAATTTTATTAAATATATAATATATATCCACACAATGTTAATACTTCAAATAATATAGACTGTTGATTTAAAAAATAATTTGGGATCTGTGTTTAGTACTTCTATAAAAATTTCTTTCTCTTATATACACTCATTCTTCATTCACTTTAATATAATTATGTTTTTATAATTTCTAGACATTATTATCTATTTGTAAAAAACTCACCTCATTTCTCATTAATCCCTCCTTTTGCACCATTCAGGAACTCCCAGTTTTCTTCTAAACCCTAAAGCATCACATTTTTAAGTTGATAGCCTTATTTTTAATATCTTTGAAATGTACACACACAATCATTCCCCAAAAAAGTAATGTGTATACACATATTTACATAAGTAGAACTTTCTGAATCCATTGCTGTTACTTGTGTGTATATGGTTTAAAGGCTGACCACTCTGTAATGAACTACCAATAAGTTGGCTCATCCATAAGAGTAGTTAATTCTTCTTCCCTTTGCATTTATTGGTTTCCAATAATTCATATTCTAGAAGTGGAAAACCACAAAATACTTGTCTTCCACAATGTCATATTTACTCATATTGCTGTTATTTTTTTCTTTTTGTGCATCTATTTCTTGGAATGGCTTTTATAATATATTTTCTGATACTCTGACTCTTTAGAATTTAATCATCTCAGGAGTGATAATAAACATAACATAATACTTTTGGTTCTGCATTCTCAGAGAAGCTGTCTTGTCTGATACATATTTGTTCTACTAGTTACTGATCATTTCAGGAACAGTGAATCATCACCTTATTTAACATAATTTGAGAACATTTGAGTATAGTGATACATTATTTGTACTTTAACATATAAAATTTTCCTGAAAACCAGAGAAGAGAGACAGCCCCAGACTTAGCCATGGAGGTGAGGCAGTTGTAGCACTCACCTTTAATCTTAGCATTCAGGAGGCACAGGCTCCTGAATTTCTATGAGTTCAAGGCCACACTGAGCTACACAAGATTAAATCAGTTTAAAAGAGAAATAACCAGATAGTGATGACTCACATCTATAATCCCAGCATTTGGGATCTCAAGTCTTCACTCACAACACTTGAGAAGCATGCATGCCTTTAATCCCAGCACTAGCAAGATTGAGACAGGAAGTAATATGGCTGGGCATAGTAAGGAATAAAAGGCAGGAGGAGACAGGATTCATGCACTTCTCTTTCTTCTTTTCTCTTGGATGATGACCAGAGAATCACGGAGAAAGGGTCTATCTATTTTGGCCTGATGATTCAGTAGTGATGAGAAGTTTCTCCAGAGGCTTATTCCCATTTTTGATCTTTCAGCTTTACCCCAATATCTGGTTCAAAATTTTTATTATATGGCCAATTAAGTTTTATGTAACATTTGTGTTTGTGAATTTTAATTTTTAGGTAAAGCCTAGTCTGACAGTTTGAATGGAATTTAAATTGAAATTGGCAAGTTGGGAGAATGTCTGTTTGGATGGAGTGCTTTGATTGGCTCAAAGTTGTTTCTGCTGGTTTTGTGATGCCAGCTTTATGTCTGGAATTTGGGTATTGTGGGAGGAGCAGCTTTGCTTCAAGTGCTGCACTTCTGTGATAATCCAAAATTGCTTTCATTCTATTTTCTTTAATTTACTTCTAATGCATCATATCTTTTTTCAACTTTTTATATAACTTATAACCTAGTGCTTTCAAAAGAAGAAATATTATTTGTCCTTTTTAACTGAAATTGCTTCATATAACTACTTTAAAACTGGGCATAAAATTGCTGACATACTTGATTTCCAAACAGAAACACACAACACTGAATGTGACACTGTGCTGTGATAATTTCACATAATTTTTGTCATTTATATAATTTAGAGAGAAGAGTTTCCACATGCCAGGGATTTCATGGCCTTTTAAGAAAATAACAATTGAGAGACAAATCTTTATACAGGAGTAACCACAATCTCTTATTTCAGTCTAGTTTGCTTAAACTCAACCATATTATACATCCTTAGCTAGCACTGTGCAAGTGGTATATCTACATGAGAAAAAAAAGTGGAAGGTCATTTTGATTCTGAATTTGCCGTCAAAGTGGAGTCATGTGTTGCTTATAACAAGAAATCATCCAGAAAAAATTCATAGCCTCAAAACAATGTTTTATACACTACAAAACAATTTATATCTGATACAGCCTGCACAAAATGAGGTAGCCTTCAGTGAAACTGTTCAAAGTCACTCAGCCAATAACAGAAATTTAAAGAAGTGGTGTATATGGTTCTTAAGTTTACATATTCAATCTAAACTTGGAGTTTGTTCTGGCTAAATCATGTGCAAATTTTTACTAAGGATCACACATGTAATAACCAAAATTCTCATAAATTCATATCACAATTAATCTTTCCATTATTAGGATTTACATCTCATCTTATCTCACATAATATTTCATAAGATTTTATGGTAAGGGTTTTTAAACATACATGCCTTTTAGGACCGAGATTTTAGTCTGTAATTGTCTGTGATTGTGCAGTTACACATCATTCCATTAGCTACAGACTTATACATAAATAAGCTTCTCTGACTGTTTGAGATTACTACATTCCTCTGACTGCCAACATAAACATATAGAAGATAAAAAGATAGCATGATCACTTGCCAGTGTAAAATCAGAGTGTTTTTGTTTTACTATAGGTCTTAAAATCTTGCCAGCTATGTATTTTATAATGAGTATTACTATATAAGCATGTGCAATATACTGCAAATCAAATAAGAAAGAAATTAATTATCCAAAACCTCAATCAATCGCATCAATTTTAAATTAAATATATATTAAGTTAAAAAACATAAATATTTTCACAATTTAACAAGCATCTGTATGCTCTAATCTATCTATCTATCTATCTATCATCTATTTACCTATCTAGCAATCTATATTATATAATTGAAAATTAATACACAATTCATACAAAAATGACAATAGTAGAGAACATTCTTAAAACTAAATGATGACCCTAATCTATCAAACTATTAATTTGAAAAAAAATAAAACCAGTATTGCAGATAAGGAAATGGCTAATATCAATGTTTTGATTCATGAAAACTGAGGTCCAGGTCAAATGTTGGAACTCTAATATGCAACTTTTTCTTCAATAATACATGGTGACAAATTTTATAGTTGACCTAGTATCTGATAAATACAATAAGCTGTGTGTTTTTCTGCACTTGTTTGCTACAGAAAATGCTAGTTAAATTCAATGAGAATCTTATACTTTAGAATGTATGTCCCTGAGTTTGGGAAAATAATTTCTTTCAGGTTTTATCAAAATAACATAGCATTTTGGAGCAAAGATACAAAGAAGTAGCCCAACACTGGAGGTCAAGATACAGAAGACCTCTACAACAACCACAGAGTTTCCCTTCGTGCTATGGTACACAGGAAGGAAGGTGATCCAGACACTGCAGAAGACCAGCATGCTAAATGTTAGAAACTTGGCTTCATTAAATGTGTCAGGCAAATTTCTTGCCAAGAAAGCTACAGTGAAACTTGTTAGAGCAATAAAACCCAAGTATCCCATGACAAAGTAAAAGTCCATAACTGAACCTTTGCTACAAACAATCAAAATACAGTCATATTCATTGTGTGTGTCAGTATCAACAAATGGAGGAGAAGTACCCACCCAGATTCCACATAGAATCAGTTGAATCACAGTGCATATGGGAATGATCAACTTAGATGCCCCTGATACCAGTAGCCACCTCATTATTTTACTTGGAGTTGTGGTTTTAAAGGCCAGTAATACTGTAATTGTTTTGGCCAAGACAGTAGAGACAGCAATAGTAAACACAACTGCAAATATGGTTTGTTGCATGATGCATGTGGCCATATATGGTTGTCCAATAAAGAGCAAAGAACATAGAAAGCAAGAGATGAGTGATATGAGCAAACAATAGCTGAGAGTTCTGTTATTTGCTTTGACAATAGGAGTGTCTTTGTTCCTCAAGAAGACACCAAGTATAACAGCTGTGAGAACACAAAAACACAGAGCCAAGCAGGCTAGAGCCATCCCTATGGGGTCTTCATAAGACAGAAATGTCACAATTTTTGATAGGCATTGAGTTCCTTCTTTGTTGGCATATTGATCATCTGGACACTTCAAGCAATAATCCATGTCTAAGCAAGAAAAATATATCATCAGGTTTAATGTTTACTTATTATTAAAAGATATATATTCATACATCAGAAATTTAAAATATTTTATCAATGCATCAAAATGCCTTAACTAAAGGGAACTTTTCTGTTGTCATGGTGGTATCTCAGTGTGCTTGTTTATTAGACTTAATCTTAATTTTGTGTTTATATGAACCTCTTGTATGACTAAGCAAAAATATCCTTTATACTTTTTACAAAATCAAGATATTTTCTGTAAGTTGAAAGAAAACTGTACATAGTATAAAACTATGTATTTGCTGCCAACAGAAAATATTTTGGAGTGCATAATCCATAAAATCATTTATTTATTTGTTATTCATAGTTCTATAACCCACTCAGTACACAAATGTAATTTCATGTACAGATACATATATATTATTATCTGACTATTAGCCATAAGATGGAATTCAATCATCCATGTCCTAATGTGGCTGCTTAGACATAGACACTCTATTCAACCTATAACTAGCTTTAACATTTTTTAATAGAGCGAAGAAAAGTAGAGAATTTATGATTCTACCCAAGACTACACATTAATAATATCACCCTATTTTTATTGTTTAATCTATGAATATTGGTAGGTAACAGTGTCTACCAATATTACTGTCATCTCTAATATTTGACTATGAATGATTGCAAAAATATGTTATTTATTAGAAAATATTACAATCAAGACAACTTTGAATGTCTCAAGGATATATATATGACACACAATACTGGGTAGTATAAAGATGACCTTTCATCTTCATTTTTATTATTTTCAACCTAATATAGACAGATTTATTTCTAATGCATTTTAATAACTAATCAAATTAAGAAATAAAGCCATTTTTTCAGTGTTGTAGAAAAGTATACTCTGTTTCAATAATTTCCATCTTCTAATTTTCTAGAGTGCTGTTTTTTAATTGGCAGTCAGAATTCTAAAAAAAAATATTTTAAATGATTTGCAATTATTTAGCTTTTACAATGTGATATAGTTTTAAATTTTTTATTTATACCCACAAAGGAGTAAGGAGAATTTAGAATGTTTCTTTGTAGAGTCTTATGGTTGAACCTACATTATGACACAAGAATGTTACTCTCAATTTGTATTTGATATTTCTGCCATAATTTTATCTGAATATTCTTAACACATTTTATATAGTATGCCATTAAAATATTGTATTTACTTGCATTTTTGTCTGTGGGTTTTAACTCAAAATACTGGAATTTCAGTACAAATTTTCTACATACACAACAAAGGTCCAATTTTTCTACATTCAAATCATTACTCTTCAGTTTCAAACTGATCTGAGGATAAAATAAAACTAAGTTTATACTTTTCTATATATCCATTTTCTCTAACAGAAGGTATTTCTATTCCATAGTCATTTGGCACACTAAACTCAACTTCACTTTTTCAGTTTCCTGTGTAATTTTTCTATTGATTATATTAGCACTTATTCAATTCAAATGATTCATGTACACACTAATTTACCACCATTATGATTAAAGCATTAATTCAAACTTGTATATGTTTGCTTTCTAATTTTAGAAAGTGAATAAAGACAGTATTGAAAGCGTAAGCTAATTTGTGACAACATCTTCCATAAGGCACATTACAAAGCACATTTCTCAAAATGGAACCAGTTCCCCTGAGCATCTACACGTTTTCACAAAGCTCATGACTTTTTAAAAAAAGTGTGGAGTTCTCATGTTTTGAGAACTACAAAAATTAGATGCACTATATGCCCAAGTCCTGAACTTTAAGCTGCAGAAAAATGCTATAGTTTAGTAATTGTAAGCAGTTTCGCATGTGAAATGCTTTCATAAGGAATCAAAGCAGAAGACTGAGACACAGGTATAGGGTTTTACTAAAATAAGCAGTATTACTAAATTTCTTTTAAGTTTAAGGATGACATTAAACATTTAATTTCCAATAAAGATCTCTGTTAATTACATAATAATGAGAGAAAATAGTTAATAAAATGAAGTTTTTAGTAAAATGTGTACTTGCCTGTCATGTTGGAAATTTCGTTCCCTGGACAGGGAATACAATCAAAGCAACAGACAGCCTTTCCATCTGGAAGCAATTTTCTAAATCCTGGAATGCAAGGTGTACTGCATATTGAAAGAGGAGTCTGTGCAAAACACACACATACATTAGCAATGAAGAATTGTATTTATTGGGCCAAAGTTACAGGGACATAGAACTTCATTCTATTATGAAACTCCTTTTACAAACCTGAATAAATTATTGCATAATTTCATTGTCATTTGAGGTATTTATTCTGAATTTTTTTATTTGTTTATCATTAAACATTTATTTTTACACCTGTAGGTTCATGTAAAAAGGTATGCACACATATTTGTCTATAAAACTCTTAGAAAAAGAGAAAATCATGAATTTGTGCTTGGTTAAACATAGCTATATATCAAAATTAAAATCTTGTCAAGTTAAACAAAACTATCAAATGATTCAGTTTTTTCTGTAATTCTGTAATATGCAAAGTATTACAGTTAAAACAACATACCTGTTTAATATCTGTAGCCCACTCTATTATTTCATCAGACATAAACAATTTTTGAGGATTTGGCAAGTATTGGGAAAACTTGCCTATTTTCACCTTAAGTCCAAAACTTTCCAGAAAATTCCCAGTGTAGAAAATGTCATATACTGTATCCAAGTTGACTTTCTTATTCATGTTTACGAATTCTCCAGCAGGATTTACAAATTTAATGTTCTTCAGAAAAGGAACCACCTAAAAGACATTTAATAATTTGATTTGAGCTATACCTGCATATCTGAAGAAAAAATATGAAGAATAAATTTTTCAATTGTCTCCAAAATATAACTTTATTAGAAATGCTCAACTTAATAATTGTATATAAAATTTATGTAGAAGTAAAATATCACTTAGGTTTAGAATTATAAATTTTTTATTAGTGTTAATGTCCTAAAAATTTCACAATAAATGGTATGCTTGGAGAGCACATTAGCTTTCTCCATCTCTTTCTGCTATTAATGTTAATTAATGTTATATTACAGCAGCAATAATCGATGTGCTAAATATCAAAAGGACAACATGATTTCAATTGAGAACTATTTATTACACGAACAATTGGCAGTTTCGCCACTTCAGTTACCAGGTAGTATCTTGGTACTACTAAACAGTTTTGAGATAAATCAAAAGTAATAAAATGCATAAAAATAAATTAAGAAAAATAAATTTTCCAAGAAAACCCAGGAGCTGTTTTAGTTATTAATTACACGACATTTATATGGCAGTCATTTTCTGGAAAATATTTTTGGCTTCAACTGTCGAATGCTGACTGTGTTTGTAAGGGTTTATATTGTTGGGAAGAGACACTATAACCAAGGCAATTCTTATAAAGAAAAACATTTAATTAAAGTTATATAACAGTTTGAGAATTTTAGTCCATTATTATCATGATGGGTGGCATCCATGCAGACACGATGTTGGAGAAGGAGCTGAGAGTTCTATTTCTTGATTTACAAGAAACAGGATGTTAACTGATACATAGCTGGTGCAGAGGAGAACTTAAAGCCCACCTTCAGGGTGAGAAGCTTCCTTCAACAAGGCCCAAACTACTTCAACAAAGTCTCACTTTATAATGGTTTCATTTTTTTATGTGGGCTTTTTTTTTAATTCCAAATCATGATACTGACTTTTGTGCCAGTGTTGAATGGATCATAAATTCACCACTAAGGTGCTTTGCATTAAAGGGCATAAGAGAATAAAAAAATCAATACATTTGAAAGAAATGTTGCTACCTACTTGGTTTTAGAGTACATCATTTTAAGAAATTTATTTAAGGGACTCTTTATTGAACATTCTAGTGTTCAAATGACTTTATTTATTTAATACTCAACATCATTACTTTAGGCTGTTTCATTTTTAATTAGTTATGAAAATTTTCTTCATCTGTCCTTGATAGATATTAAAAATACATCTTAAGTATGTTCATAGTATCTTTTGGTCTGTTTTAAAAAAGACATTACCTGTAAGGAGTCAAATCCCAGTCCCATCTCAATATTCTTTGACCATGTGTCTACTTGCTTTAAAAGTAACTCATGGAGTGAATGGGCTACTGCATACACAGCATTATATAAGTTATAACTTGTGTCACTCATGGACATTTCAAACTGGTATGTAGATAACCATTCTGATAGCATTTTTTCTGAACAATTTTTTACTTTCTTACAATTAGATGATGACAAAGAGCAATTAAAATTTATCCACCATAATTTAGCAAATGAAATAGTATTACTGTAGTTTGAAGTGTTCACTGTCAGAATAAATTTTTTAAAACCAGCTATCTCAGAATTATGATGTGAAAAGCTGAGAGTGCCATGGAAGGAGCTGAATAGGAATTGTCCATTACTTGTAATCATGTCCCATTGTGAGGTAGTGACCCAGATTCTCCGAATGTCTATAATCTGCCATAGCCTTAAGTTTACTTGTAGAGGAGAGTCTTTATCTCCATAAATGATAACAACTTTTGCTGTAGACATCATTATCTGATTATAATACATATATGCACTTTTAAAAAATAATTTTGTGTCATATGTGATAATAGTCACAAAAGCTAAACAAATGTCAGATTTTTTAATCTCTTTTCTCAATTCAGAGGTAAATTGAAGTCCTAAGTCATCATCTGAAATAATCAAACCCACCCAATTCCAGCTGAAATAGATCATCATTGACACCATAGCAACAGCTAGAGAAGTATCCTTGATATCCATCTGGTATAGATAAGGAAAGTGTTCATGGTTACTCAGGAGAGGATGAAATGGTCCATAATAAAGCTGTTAAAAAATAAAAACAAATTTAAAAAGATGAAGTGTACACAACTCAGTGTATGTTTCAAAATAACTGGCCTTGTAGGGAAAGTTTACATCTTCATCACAAAAATGTTTGTTAAAAACAAATTTTTTATAATTTACCTTAAATGAAAGGATTTACTTTTTCTTCCAATAATACATTTCACATTACCAATTTGTCCTATTTTTCATAAAGGTCTATGATGTACTCTTTAAAGAATTTATGTGTTTATCTTTAGAAGTTTATAAACAAGAATATAAATTTACTTTTTACTTTTCAATCTGCCAAGGTACTGAGAAAACAATAATAAAAATAGACAGTATTTTATGAAATTCAAACCAGGCCACCCTACCTCTGGAGTTCTTGAAATGTACAGGAGTGGTCCAAGTATGGCAGATGGTAACCACATTGGTCCTGTAAGTACCACTAAATATCTTCTCTGATTTCTACAGTGGTAGTTGGGAAAGTAAGCATCTCTTTTTGAGAATAAATTGATTTTATTTCGATCAGCCAATAGTTTACATTCAATTTTAACTAGCAGTGAAATATTGGGTAAAATGTAAGGGTTTCTATTAAGTTCTTCAATGGCAAAATAAAGAGATAAAATCAAGTGGATATTCTTAGTTGTCAACCTGAAACAAGAAATCATCGAGATCATTAGAAATTATGCATCTCTAAATGTGATAATCTTAAAAAACTTTCAAAATGAATAATATACTGAATCCTTAGTGGGTTTTTTGTTTGTTTTAAAATTATTTTTAATATATTTTTGCTTTGATGATACAGGTACTGTGGTATAGTATAGGAGAGAAAAGTTTTTAATTTGCTTTAAATTGATCTTCCTGAAATGGCATGTTGTAATTTTAAGTTTTCCTACATTCTACTTTTTTTAAATATCTGAGCATGATGAGTAGTTTATAGAACATAAAGCAGATTCTGCCTAATCCAAAATCAGTTATTGCCATTATCTTAGAATTCCTGTGCATATAGAAAAATAAATAAATTTTTATTGTCCGCTAAATTTGTGATGCTTTTATCCAACAGAAAATTAACTGTCTAAAGCCAAAAAAATTGTTATGAGCATGAGAAATGAGATGTCAATTGTATATTTTTCACAGCTCAAAGAACACATATGAATTACTGGACGCTGCAAATATAATGATTGTTCTTTTTATTCTGTGATGCCAAGCACTCTTTTCTTTTATAAAACACTTGAGGCCACACTATTTGTGGTGATATGGAATGTTGATTGCTATTGATGTGTTTAATCCTATTTACTTAACTAGGATTCATAGCACTTTTCCCTGGGTTTATGTTAATAATTTATGAAAAGTTCACATTTTTTCTTATAAAATAGTTTACATTTTATAAGAATAAAATATTTTAAGAAGATATGTTTATGTAATTTTTTATCTGGATGGGTGGATTTTTATAGTCGATGTTGATAATCTTATTTTAAAAGGTTTTATATCATTTTGTTTATTTTGTGTATAGCATTTTGATTGCCTAGATCTCATGCATTCCTATATTGCATTTCATTGCAAAACTCACCCAACTAACTAGACACAGTTTGAGGCTGTGCAGCTGGCACTTTATTGAATGATCTAATTATGTGTTCTAATTTTATAAGTCTCATGTGTTGCTGTAATGTATTATTTATTTATTTCTCACAGTTTTTTTTATTTTCAGAAGAACATAAAGATCTGACTTATTGTCCATCCAGTCCCTTGCCATTCTATAACAGAGAATGATGTGTTTGGTTTTAAGTTTGGAATTTGAAGTGTGTTATGTTTACATTTTTTTTCAGCCTTTCATTAAACCAATGATGTTATGATTCTATTTAAAGTTAATATTTCAAATCATCTCTACCAGTGCTTTAAAAGTTTCTTTGCAATTAGTATTTGTTTCCTATTTGCAATTGTATGTTTATTTAATGTGAATACTTGATATCTATTACATGGATTTTTGTTATGTTTTTTCACGGGGTCTGAATTTTCTAATTTCTAGATAATTTTTAATTAAAATGAAATTACATTACTTTGTTTATCCTTTCTTTCATCTACTTTCTCAGTGTTACTCTCTCTTTTATCTCTTTATATCTATGTACTTGTAAGTTGACAGCCTCTTTATTTTTTGATGTTGCTACCCCCACATATGTAAGTGTATACAGTTTGTTTTGTTATATTGGGTGGCTTAGTTTTTTCTTGTGCTAAGTTTGTTTTGGTTGTTCATGTGTGTATAGCTTTAAAGCTGATTTTTCACTCTGCATTACAAATATTTTCTTTTTTATGAAGTCAGTATTTGCCTGCAGTTCTTTATATAGTTATGGAAAACAATGAAATTTTTCATTTTATATGTAACCATGTCCATTGATATTGTTCTTTACTTGTTTATGTTGACAATTTTATGAAAGAATGTTTTGTAGAAACTTGCAGGTATTCTGGCTTTTAGAGTCTTTCTACTCCGTTTCAGTAATGTTTGATGAAATATGAATTCTGAGACTGTATTGGAAATGTATCTGTTGTGGCCTGTGTTCTCATGGTCAATTGATGTTTAACATATCTAGTTGTGGTTTTCTCTAATTATATTCACTTGCTATAGAAAGAAGCTTCTTTAATGATTTGTTCAAGCTACACTTATTTGTCAGTATAAACATAAGGTTTAAAATAAACAGTAAATATACTTCCCTAACTAAATGATAGTAGAAAACCCTTTGACAAGAGTTATGATTTCACTTGTCTAATTAATCTAGCTAGGCTTAAAGTACTAGATATGCATAAAAACTTTAATTTCAAATTATTGATGTAATTCGTTGCCGTGTTTTATACATTATTAAATATTTCTTCCACCATTATCATGCTTGACACTCATTATTATTACACATTTTGACACAAAAATTTGATTGACATGGCTCATGAGCCACTGGTTATCAGATGTAGATTTTTCTATGTAATCCACTTAAAAGCTTGACTATAGATGAGTTTTTCCACTGAAATATATAACATTGAGTTCTCTCACAAAGCGAAAAATTTATATGACATGTTCTTACTTATTTTTAAGCAACAAATATAGTTTCTGTGATTTGTAATGATCTAAATAATAACTTATAAATATTTTTTATTGATAATTACAAACCAGAAAATATACTTCATTTTGAAAACCCTCTACATATAGATAGCAGAGAAAAAACAAATAATGACAATATCTCAATAGAATAAATTATTTAAAAAAGATCTACTTTAATAATTGATAGATGCTAGAAAGAAGTCTGTTTTATCTAAGTTTTAAATTTTTTTCATTTAGTTAGAAAACTGCACTCCATAGGAAGGTAAAATATCCAAAATCATATGAGCAGTACAAATTGGTCCTGATAGCCATAAACAAAGAAAGAACACACAGATGGGTGACTGGGGAAGGAGAATGATTGGTAACAGTTGTTAATCTGGCATGAATCTTATCTGTTTACAAGATATTAATATGGTCAGGAATGAAACAGGGTTTAAAATAGCACAAGCTAGTGTTCATAAGAAGAAAAGCTATATTATTAAATCAGTCCTTGAAGGATATTCATCAGGAACATATAGTCAGTAATTTTTAAAGTATTACTTAAAAGAAAAAAATAACATCTTGCAATAGGGTTTAATACCCTTCAGTACAATTCCAGAAGAAACAAATACAATATGTACACACTTTTTAGTTCTATTTATGCTGAAATTTATACATTGGTTAGAAAAAGAAAGTAATGTGACTAGGAGGGGCAGCAGGGGAAAGGGAGTTTGAACAAGGGGATTTATAGATTAAAAATGAGACTTTATTCTATAAAAATAATAAATAAATATAAATAAATAATATTAAAGTCTTCATATGTAAAATAAAATAAAGGTCTTTAAATGTAAAAAATAAATAAATAAAATCAAGGTCTTTATATGTAAAAATCATGAAGTCAGGTTGTATTAATTACCAAATGAAGAATGGCTGAGAAAAATATGATATACATATCAGAAAATAATTTATCCTCCCCTAAGAATAATAAAGACCTGTCAACTACAAAACAATTTGTAGTCAATTATTGGAATAGATAGATAAGCCAGACATAGAAGTAAAAGTAACATAAATTTTAACAGTTAGAAGAAATAATGTAGATAATAAGCATTCAGTAGAATTTCTCCTGAAGCAAGATGTGAAACAAGGAAAAATTGTAAAACAACATAGAGCCAGAAATTATCAAATTTTAATCCGAATACTCATTTACAGAAGGCTGAAATAGAGTTTTTTCAAGAAACAAAATTAACTGGACATTTTTGGTTAGAAAACTTTTAATAACTACATCTATTTCCTTTGTGGTTATAGATCTATTTAATTTGCACTATGAGATAGAAATTTGTCAATATATACAACTTCTTATAAAAATCTACAAGTTAGGTGTGAAAAAAGTAACTGAAATTTTTAAAAATGGCAATTATATTTTACGTTTAATTAAAAGTTCAGGATTGAAAGCATATACAGAGAACTGTAATATATTAATCACAATCTTCCTTTGAGTGACTACATTTAATATAGTAACTTATATTTATACATAAATTTATTATATTTATTAAATAAAAATAAAATTCATGCACTCTAAATAATTATAGCATTAATCTTACATTTATCTCCTAATTATGGTTCAAACAATTCCAAAAGTACCTATTTTATTATGTTAAATTACTAAAACAATAGAAGTGACAGTGTCAGACTGAAACAATATCTATCTACCAATCCAGCATTACAGAGAGTATTAGAGAGAAAACTCCAACCTGAGGACCCCAGATATACCCATGAAACCACAAACAATCAATAATTCCACAGAATACTACAGAGAAAGGAAATACAAACAAGTTACCACCAAAAATGGCAGGAAATATCAATCAATGGTCACTAATATCCCTTAATATCAATGGACTCAACTCTCCTATAAAATGTCACACACTAACAAGATGGATACAACAACAGAAGTCATCCTTCTGTTGCCTACAAGAAACACACCTCAACTGCAAGACAGACACAAGAGTAAAGGGTTGGGAAAGATTCTCCAGGTAAATGGTCCTAAGAAATGAGTAGAGGTTGCAATACCTTACAAAGGAGACTTTAAGCTAAAAGCAATTAAAAAGGACCAATATGGTCATTACTTATTCATCACAGGAAAAATTGGTCAGGAGGAGATTTCAATCCTGAATATTTATTCCCCTAATATAATGGCACCTACTTATGTAAAAGAAACACTGCGAAAGCTCGAATCCCACATTAATTCTCACACCCTAATAGTAGGAGACTTCAATATCCCACTTTCAACCCTGGATAGGTCAACCAGACAGAGACTCAACAGAGAAATAAGGAGTCTAAAAGAGGTTATGATGAAAATGCATTTAATAGATATCTAGAGAAGCTTCCACCCAAAAGCAAAGGAATATACATATTTCTCAGCTCCTCATGGAACTTTCTCCAAAATTGATCACTTAACTGGTCATAAAGCAAATATCAACAGATACAAAAAATGGAAATAATTCCTTGTAACATATCGGACCACCAGGGCCTAAAGTTAGAGTTCAACAACATCAAAAATCAAAGAAAGCCTGTCAACTCATGGAAACTAAACATCACTCAGCTGAACCATCTCTGGATCAAGGAAGAAATTAAGAAAGAAATCAAAGGTTTCCTAGAATTTAATGAAAATGAATCCACAACACATCCAAACTTGTGGGACACAATGAAAGCAGTCTTAAGAGGAAAATTCATAGAGCTAGATGCCTACATGAAAAATGAAGAGAAATCCCACACTAGAGACCTAACAACTCAGCTGAAAGCCTTAGAACAATTAGAAGGGAACTCACCTAGAAGGAGTAGATGGCAGGAAATAATCAAACTTAGAGCTGAAATCAATACAATTGAAACAAAAAGAACAATACAAAGAATCAATGAATCTAAGAGTTGGTTCTCTGAGAAAGTCAACAAGATGGATAAGCCCTTAGCCAAACTAATCAAAAAACAGAGAGAGAGTGTTCAAATCAACAAAATCAGAAATAAAAAGGGGGACATAACAACAGACCCCCAGGAAATACAGAGAATTAATACATCATTCTTTGAAAAATCTGTATTCTCAAAAATGGAAAACCTAGAAGAAATGGACAGCTTTTTGGACAGGTACCATTTACCAAAATTAAATGAAGATCAGATTAATTACCTAAACAGGCCTATAACCCTTAAGGAAATTGAAGCTGTCATTAAAAGCCTCCCCAAAAATAAAAGCCTTGGTCGAGATGGTTTTAGTGCCGAATTCTACCAGACATTCAAAGAAGAATTACTACTGTTACTCCTCAAACTATTTCACACAGTAGAAACTGAAGGAATATTGCCAAATTCCTTTTATGAGGTCACAATTACTCTAATACTCAAGCCACTCAAAGATACAATAAAGAAGGAGAATTGCAGACCAATTTCCCTCATGAATATTGATGCCAAAATTCTCAACAAAATTTTGGCAAACTGTATACAACAATGCATAAAAAATATCATCCACCATGACCAAGTAGGCCTCATCCCAGAAATGCAGGGCTGGTTTAACATTCAAAAAACTGTAAATGTTATCTGTCATATAAACAAACTATAGGAACAAAAGCACATGATCATATCCTTAGATGCTGAAAAAGCATTTGACAAAATCCAACACTCCTTTATGATTAAAGCCCTGGAGAAATTAAAGGACAGTTCAGAATACAGGGAAAACTCCTAAATATAATAAAAGCGATTTACAAGAAGCTGACAGCCAGTATCAAACTTAATGGAGAAAAACTCAAAGCAATCCCACTAAAATCAGGAGCTAGACAAGGATGTCCTCTCTCCCCTTATCTATTCAATATAGTTCTCGAATTTTTAGCTAAAGCAATAAGGGAAAGACCCCCAAAGGAAGAACATGTAAGAGATATAGGTGAGCCATGGGATTAGCCACATGGTGGGTAGATTAGTAGAAATGGGTTGATTAAGATGAAAGAGCTAGCTAGTAATGTGCTTAAGATATAGGCCAAACAGTATACAGTATAAAAGTGTCTGATTCATTTCTTTGAGGGATAGAAGCTGCCATGGACCAGGTTTCAAACCTCCGGGCCCAAACGGGCCTGGGAAACTTTCTACAACAGATGGCTTCCCAAGGTGGGCCTGAACAGCCACATAAAGCCTGAGAAAGTTTAAAAATCTTAAAGAGCATTCTAGATCACTGAAACAGAGCCAAAAGCTGCTTTCTGAATTGCGTATTTGAATTGATTTTTGGTACAGAGACAGCGTGGTGTTCAGGCTTGAATTTAAAAATGGCTCATGTGTGGCACACAGCTTAAACTCATACCTTTCAGAAAGCCTTGGCATAAGTGTGATTGATTTAAGGTTTCTGTTTATACAGAACAGAAAGGAAACAGAGTCAAAAACAGTTTTTCTGCTAGCAGCATTTTCTGAGTCTACTCTGTTTACTGGCTGTGAGAGAGATGCAGAGGGCTCATCCACCATATTGAAAAGCTGTCAAAAGTGGTGGAGTCAGCAATTAAAGTGATCAAGACATTTTAAAAGCTCTTTGGATTCGAAAATGATTAAGAATTCTCAATAAAACAGATTTAGACTCATCAAACCTCTAAACAGGGTACTATGTATGTAAAATAAGCATAGGCTTCAGAGAGAGAGAAAGAAAAAAGGGTAAAGAAAGCCTTTTAAGAAAGAGGATAGGAAATAAAGATTTTTTTAAAAGCCACATAGAGATGGCAGATAAACAGAGAGTCTGCATTATGGTTATTGTGTTTTCTTTTAATTTTTTAACTTTTCATGAGCTAACTGAGGAAAGACAATTGATTGCTAAGGCTGCTAAGTTAAAGAAATACAAATATTTTAAAGATATCTTGACCTTAAAATCTGTTTATAAGAATATGTTGCTTGGGAAAAGTTTCTGCTTTTGTCCCCACAAAAGATCAAAACCTGTGGATTGGATCTAGGCAAATGTGGTTTCATTTGCCAAGGCCACCTGAACATTTTCAGCTTCCAAGATGGCCAGTTGAGATGATCCAGCTTTAAGACCCCATGAGACCAAAAACATCCTTTGACAGTAGGAAGTAGTAAAAGAAAGAAAGCTATATCCAATTTTACCAAAATATTGCTTATTAATATTTCTTTTCATTATAAATGGTTAATGGTCATAGTTAATCTCTTTTTTAAAAAAGAGGAGGAGAATATGATATAGAAATGATTAGAAAAGATAAGTGGATTTTGACTTATTGATACAAATTAAGGTCAATTTTGTTATGCTGTATGTATTTTTCTACTCTTGATTAAGGTATGATACTGATGTAACTCATTTAAAATTGTAATGTGTAATTGAGAAATGCAGCTTAATAGTCATCTATGATAACCAAACTTATAGTCATGTTAGTTAGGTTTTTATATGTATGCAAAGATATATTTCAATTAAATAGTTAGTATTCAAACACTTCAAAGACATGCAGAATATGACATTTAAATTATTTTAAGAACTTAGACTTTTCTGGATAATGTGACAGGTCTGCTCCTGGAAGCACCAATGTATTTCAGGAAAATTATGGGCATTGAAGAAACTTCATGTGGAATTTACTTTGTGGCAACAGTTAGCCACTGGAAAAGAAACTGTTCTGGTATTGACTGCATGATAGTATGCTATATAAACTGGACATGCAGGTTCCATAGGGAAACAACATCTGAACTTTGTCAGAACAAGCTGAGATGGTCCTTCAGGTTCCTGCTTTGCAGAAAAAAATGCCAGGCATTCTCCAGGACACAAGGAGAAGTGACTGATGGACTGTGACAGATTTCCTATATCACTGAAAGGTATGCCAGAGACTTTGAGACTTTAGGCTGAAGATAATGTCATGTTACAAAGGAATTTTGGGTGACTGTCCAGGCAGACAGATGTCATCTCTGTCATTTTCTAGACTTTGGAAGTTGCTTGCACTTCCTGTTTATTTGGATAATATTATATCCTTCTGTGGTCTTTGATGTGGGTGAAAGTTTAATAATTATAGGTATAGTTATTTTTGGTTTAAAACGTATATTACATATTAAACTTTAGACTGACAAGGATAAGGTAGATAATAAAATATTCTCTTTAATTTTGTGAATACAAATAGACAAGATATTGTGACTGTAATTTCTGCGTGAGAGCTGCTCCATTGTAAATTTGCTATATGGAAATTGAAACCTTCCTTTTAATTAGACAGAAAAGAGGAAATGTGGTGGAAATGTTCTCTGTATGATGTAAATAAAGTAACTGGTTTGGTCTATGTAAAAAAAAAAAAGAAAAGAGATTAAGGGAATACAAATTGGAAAAGAAGAAGTGAAGCTATCTCTATATGCAGATGATATGATTGTATACATATGTGACCCAGAAAATTTTACCAGGGAACTTCTATGGCTGATAAACACCTTCAGCAATGTAGCAGGATACAAGATTAACTCAAAGAAATCAGTAGTCTTTCTATACACTGAAGACAAAAGGGCTGAAAAGGAAATAAGGGCAACATCACCCTTCACAATAGCTGCGAATAGCATTAAATACCTTGGAGTAACTATAACCAAAGAAGTAACATATCTATATGACAAAGATTTTAAATCACTGAAGAAAGAAATTGAAGAGGATATGAGAAAATGGAAAGCTCTCCCATGTTCCTGAATAGGTAGGATCAACATAGTAAAAATGGAAATTCTACCAAAGGCAATCTACAGATTCAATGCACTGCCCATCAAAATCCCAACACCATATTTCTTGGACCTTGAAAGAACAATACTCAATTTCATTTGGAATAACAGGAAAGCTTGGATTGCCAAAACAATCTTACTCAACAAAAGAACCTCAGGAGGTATCACCATCCCTGACTTCAAGTTATACTATAGAGCTACAGTAATAAAAACAGCCTGGTACTAGCATAAAAACAGACTTGTGGATCAATGGAATAGAATTGAGGATCCAGACATTAACCCAAAAACCTATCAATACCTGATCTTTGACAAAGAGGCCTAAAATATTCAATGGAAAAAAGATAGTATATTTAACAAATGGTGTTGGCATAGCTGGATGGAAGTGTGTAGAAAAATGCAAATAGATCTGAGCCTGTCACCCTGCACAAAACTCAGATCCAAGTGGATCAAAGACCTCAACATAAACCCAGCCACTTTAAACATGATAGAAAAGAAAGTGGGAAATACACTTCTACGAATTGGCACAGGCGACCACATCCTAAATATAACACCAGTGGCACAGACACTAAGACCAACAATCAATAAGTGGGATCTCCTGAAGCTAAGAAGCTTTTGTAAAGCCAAGGACACTGTCGATAAGACAAAACGCCAGCCTACAGAATAGGAAAAGATTTTCACCAACCCTACAAGTGTTAGAGGACTGATCTCTAAGATATATAAAGAACTCAAGTATCTAGAGCCCAAAACCTTGAATAACCCAATCAAAAAATGGGGTTTAGATCTAAAAAGGGAATTCTCAGCAGAAGAACTATGAATGGCTGAAAGGCACCTGAAAAAGTGCTCATCATCTTTAGCCATCAGAGAAATGCAAATCAAAACAACTTTCAGATACCACCGGACACCTCTTAGATTGGCTAAGATAAAAGACACAGAGGACAGCCTATGCTGGAGAGGATGCAGAGCAAGGGGAATATTCCTCCATTGTTGATGGGAGTGTAAACTTATTCTGCCACTTTGGTACGCAGCATGGTGGTTTATCAGAAAATTGAGAATCAATCTCCCCAAGGATGCAGCAATACCACTTCTGGGGTATTCCCTATAGATGCACAGTCATACTCCAAGGGCATTAGCTCACCTATGTTCATAGCAGTGTTATTTGTAATAGCAGGAACCTGGAAAAACCTAGATGTCCCTCAACTGAAGAATGGATTAACAAACTGTGGTACATCTACACAATGGAGTACTACTCAGCAGTAAGAAAAAATGATATCCTAAAATTTGCAGTCAAATGGATGGACTTGGACAATATCCTCCTGAGCGAGGTATCACAAGCTCAGAAAGATAAGCAGGGGATGTATTCACTCATTAGTGGACTCTAAACAAACAAACAAGAAAAAAGCAAAGCATGCCCAAGCTGCACACCACAACCACTGAACAGCTTGGGATCAGAAACACCCTGGAGTGACTCCTTGGATCCCACTACCCCTAGAGGAACACCTGACTCATTCTTGAGTGGGGGGGGGCGGGGGGGGTGTAGAAAACTGGATCTTCCAGGAGTGGTGACTATTATTGGGACAGTGAGACCTTGGTGCTGCCTGCTGCCTGCCCAGGTAGGGAATGGGGAGTTGTGGAAAAGAAAGAATAACCTGATGTGGTGTGAGGGGGAAGGGACCTTGAATAGGGATATACAAGGATAGAAAGTGTGACTTCTTTGTTAATAATAATAATAATAATAATAAAGCAAGAAAAAATAAATAAAACACTAGAATATGCATCCATATATACTTATCCATTTCAGGCATAAGTATTATCCTGGTGTACAGTACCAGATATGAATTTTCTTTGTTAGTAGTGGACTTAAATCTAATCAAATGCTGCTAGTCATAGGAGAGTTGATTTGAAATTACACAAACAAACACATCATACATGGGACATCAGCATTTGAGCATGCAAGCCCCTTAACAAAAAAATAAAATAAAATAAAATCTTGCTGACAATTCTCTATCAGAACCCTTCATTGTTCAAAATAGCAATGTAAAAGTCATATAGCAGGATAGGATTTTTTTGTCTCTGCAATCAAAATGTGTGGTGTTTTCAATAAGGACTTATCTACCAGCTCTGGCATAAATTCAACAGTAATAGCAAATGACTTTATGAGTTGTGAGTTTCCAGGGGTTTCCTTGGTAAACAACTAATAGGGACAAAGCCCACCACTGAAACTTTGACTTACATTCAATAAATTTATGGCTTCTAAGGGTGTCCATTTCTACCATATGGGTTTTGTATTTTGATTTTAACTTTTTGGGTGTTTCTAACAACTCTTTCTCCCTTTTCCAGCATCAATAAAGTTGTAATGTAAGATGAAATAACATTATACCAGGTAGTAGGTAACTCAATTATTTACATCAATGTTAGTGAAATTTTTACCTTATTAATACCAATTCTTTATGGACACTAATGCATAACTCTTCATTGGGTTTGATATTTAGTACTGGTTTCACTTGTTGATCACCACAATGTAAATGTTTGTAAGAGAATTATATTAGTGATCACACATATGAGGACATAACTTCATTCCTCAATGACAAGTATAAACCTCATGGAGTCTACCTGACATTCTCATTTAGGGCAGATAAATTTATATGTATGTTTCATTAGGTCATCCATTTAATGTTATAATCAGGAATAGGACTCACATGTTTGGATTCTATGTAAATTACCAGAATATTTCACATGAATGTCAATAACCTAGACCATTCTCAAATCTATATTGGCTCCCTTACGACCAGTCTTTACATCAACCCAGTGAACAACATTCAAGAGGACCAATGGCCCATAAGTTGTTAATATCTGCTTTCTGATATCCGAAAGACTTAATGAACTGTGGAATGCTGCATGAAAAACTACCAGGGATTCTTATTTCTGTTGATCTTCATTATGTATTTCTGCCTGTATTTATTGTCCTCACAGTGGCAGACTCAGCAGCTGTCAGTCTCACTCTCTGTACACAGATATGCATTAGGAGGTGCCCCTACATATCGCCTATGTGTCAGTACAGATTGTAACATGCCAACTATCATGATTCATTGCTATCCATATTACTGCTTTTAATTCAACCAATTGTATAATTTTCTTTTGAGCCACATGGTACACATGCTTATTTTTATTGCTATACCTACTCCTCTGTGTTATGTGTGCCTACAACATGATTTCTGTACCAGATGTCATAAATTATGGGGCTTATTCCTCAAAGTACTTTAGTGTAGCTGTTCATTAATTTATTGGGGATTGTTTAATCACTTTAAAGACACTAGTTTTCAGTACATCTGCATTAAATTATTGATATGGTATGCAATGTTTAGATCAATAGAATTGCTACATTTACAAAGATTAATTTTGTGCCAGTAAATACAAATTATTTACAACAGGGACCAGGGAAGTATCAGCTGCTGGTAGTCTACATTCTTTTTATATATTTTTATTTATTATTTGGTAATTTTACTTCATGCACTCCATCAAACTCTGTTATCAGTTCTCTCAGATTCAGACCCACTCTTATGATCTCCGCATTTACAAAAATGCCCATTCTTGCTGCTCATATACTTACTAGACTATAATTAAATGCCCTGTGGTCATCCCCTTAAAGAAAATGAGTCCTTCCTCACCCACACTTCTGCCACATTCTTAAAGTTTGTGTACTAATCTTGAATATTGCTACACTTCCTCTCTACTTTTAACTGTTTATAGGACATCTCTATTTTGTGGAACAGACTCAATCCATTATCAAGGCATTCCATCTCAAACCGAAAAGATTTGCCATTATGTGATTTATTCCAAAGACTCTACTAATTCTGATAATTGTAATTAAATAACTACAGTAATTAATTTGTAAATTGGCAATATCACAAACATAGCAAAATAATGTAATATCTTCAATATTTCAAGGACATAAAAACAAAAGCAATACAGTTATGGACAGCATTATCAGATATTCTACTGCGGATACTCCTCTATGAGGCTGCTGACACTAAGTTGCATGCATCATTACAATAGGAAGGAACATGGAGTCACTCTGTCCTAACACTTTAAAAAAATGACATCCCTATGCTGGTGACAATTATGCCAGGTGAAGAACTTTTTCTCCAAAGAAGGAACACATACCCAAAACCCATAAATTAAAAAACCCATAAAAGACTGAAGTATAAATATCATCCTGGTGTATTTATTTTGAACAAATAAATTTTACTGGGGCTATCTATAGTAATATGGGTGAAGAGCATTAGTTACAGGTTAAAATTAACTGAGATTTAGTTGTTACATCTAAGCTCATCATTACATGTGTTTGTTATCACTCAATAACATTGTAACCTGAACAATTCAGGCATCCAAATAGGATGGAAAGTCACCTTTCCCTGTGGCTCAATTGATCTGAGCCTCCTGCTGGGAGATAGGGTGGTTAATGAATTTTCAAGGCTGATTGGCTGTTCTGTACTACAGTAGTACAGATGTGCTTATTTTGGAGTAAGTTTTAGGGGGAGAGAGAGACTTTGTAAAACCTGTGAGTTTTATGGACTTTATAAATGTATTTTGAGATTTTTAACTTTTTTCTTAAAGAAATTACCTAGGGGATGGGATGTTTCTATCAAATAAAAATCTGATGCACAACAGATTTAACTAACTCCTAATAATGTATCATTATACCTATGGATCAATAATCTTTTCTCCATTATCTGGTAAAATGTCCATTTACAATAGATAGGTTAAAAGAATAGGAGAACATATAATGCTCAGTTCCTATGGCAATATATATAACATCACTTTTCCAAGATCAAGGACCACTGGAAAAGAGAAGGCAGAAATTTGTTAGCATTAGAATGAAAGATAACAACAGAAAAACATTATCTTCTGGCTACCTCTGGATCACTGTACATAAGAAACTATAATAGCTTTGACAATTTTCATAAGATTTTTGAAATTACAAGCAAGACTATATGCCAGAATATAAAAGGAAGTTGGACCAAAAATTCCATTCACTTGAGCAATAAGTGGGTGTTGTGAGAAGATACTGTTTTCTTCAAGAGTATAGCTCAAGGTAACTTGACAATTCTAAATCTGAAGATGACACATCCAACAATATCTGAAAAGTATAAATTGTTCTTGAAAGAGTTTTTGAAAAAGACATGAGTTAGTTAGGAATGAAGGAATACTTTTAGGAGGAGTTGGTGGAGGGAGTTAATATGTACAAAACTTGTTGAAGAAACTTCTTAAAAGACTAACAAAACATTACTCCAGGCAATCAGCTTTAGTACAAGAACAAGTGAGCTATTCTCAAAACTTTTAAAACTTTATTCAGTGTAGAAGAGTTTTACTGACTTCTTTTATACATTTATTTTTCACTATGCATTCAAGTAGAAAAGGGGATTATCCAAGAACATTTACTTTATGTCTGTGATAGTCAGGAGAAAAAGCATAGTGAATATTGGGATTGGATATTTCCAATGGAGGCTAAATATTGATAATAATTGAAGCCTCTTGCAAGTGTACTATACAGAGACTGTGTTAACATAAATTTTAGTCAAGTGTGTGAGCATCTGAGTAGATCTTACATCCAAAATAGAACAATAATATAAATGCAGAAAAAAAAATACATAAAATTCCTTTTATTTCTTCTACCAATCAAATTTATTGTTCAAACACATTACTAAATCCATAAAGATAATTTTTTATTTTCATCAACATAAATTATGATTAAGTGGTGTATAAGGTCTATAGAAAAAATGATATTTTGTCTCAGTCAACTGACAGTGTGCTTATAAGTTGAGAAAGAGATGAGTCTCAATTTGTCTAATGGACACTACCTCCCAGTAGATAAAAACTGTATTCTTCTGCTTTTGCAATTTTACACAATTTGCATCTCACTGCATGCTAAATTAAAAAAAAATTGTACCTACAAAGGATAAGGACTCAGGGCTTTACAAATGAACCTCAAGTTTTTGCTATTATCCTACCAATAATAAAGCTCACTTTTGTTGTTTTGCTTTTTTTTTCCTGAGTTGCAAGAGTTCTGTTTTGGCTATTGCTTATATGATTTAATAACAGCCATCCCAGCATCTGGTTATTTTCTTTCAGTGCAACTATATCAGAAAGGACATTAGATGAACTGATGCTATATTCATAACATAGTTTGTTAAACAACAGAACAAGAAATGATACCTAATTTCAGGTGCATAACCAAATCGTTAGGAATTGGGAAACCATTGATACTTTTCACAGATAATATTTGATACCTAGCAGATATTTATTCAATATCTTAGTGTCTTAGACAAATAAAAGTAAAATCAAATGCCTATAAAATAATTTATATTCCATATTAGAAATTCTCACTAAATATAATCCAGATACCATGCATAGTTTAAAGCAAAGCAAGTAATAGAACTGGGATATTTTTACTTCTTGTCATTTACTACCATGTGAACAATGTTTGACAGCTGAATGTGATGACATTTTATTTTCCTCTAAAACCCACAGTCTTTCCTGAAACATTCTTGACTCAAGAGTATTTGTGATGAATAAGAATCACAAGGATACTTTCTCAATGATAGGTAAACACATAAACCTAAACCAAATTGTACATATGGTGTAACACTGAAAAAATATTTTAACATGGATAGTTCCTTAAAGAGCAATTCATGTATAGTTTTATTGTTAAAATAATGTGGATAATTGCTATCTTTTCTGACATAATATAGTAAATTATAAATACTAAATATTACAGATTTCTTAGGTACAGCAATTAATCTTAAAAGAACTGGATTTCTATGGCATAAATCTAAAACATCATTAAATATATTACTAGTAATTTTTTAGGAAGAATGTTTATTTGTAGTAGGATATATTCCACAGGAGATAGTTATTTGCTATTTTTAGTAAGTTTTACTTGATTATATTATAGCCATACTTTGGAAGGTTAAACATTTTCTCCCTTTTATATATAGTCCTATATCTATTATATTAAAGATAACACCATATAGGTTGATGCATATTATAAGATTTTACTCTGCAAACTTATTTTTCTCATCAAGTATGCTATTATTTTTTTATTATGACCAACAAAATGACTAATAAAATAACCTTAAATTGAGACCTCAGAAAAATTATGTTTATCTGTAATATATAAACAGAAGTGTATAGTTACTTTGGAAACACAGTTTATGATGTTTAACAGTAAAATAAATGTAAAACCCAATATTTAATGAATGTAATATATATGAAGAAAAAATTCTTTAAAATGATCAAAACTATATCACATTACTGCATCCTTTAAGATATTAGTAGGTTGTTAGATTTGAGTTTGTTTGTAGGGCAAATCATGACACATATAGAAAAAGTAAATGTCACTGCAAAGTATACCTCTGCAAAAATGGAAAAATTTTATCTATTTTGGCTTTTGTTTTGCAAAATGTGATGTTAGAAATGTGGAATTACAAATACCCCATATCTGTAAAAGGAGTAAAATTATTGCCAATAAGACAAAACAATTTGCTTATGTTCTATGTAGTGAGGAATACAAAATAGACAAAAACAAAAACAGAGAATGCTGGCTTAAGTAGCAACAGATAGTATGCTCATTATTTATCATGATAATTGATCAAAAGTAAATTAAGTACTTACTGCTTATCTAAATTTTCACTGAAGTAATCATTCTTCATGTGTCCATTCTTAGTATAAATGAAAAAAAAGCAATCAAGTTCCTTATCTCCATCTTCGTTTTTCTTGTCTTTTATTCTCAAAAAGCACTTGTGATCAGTCAAACTGCAGAAAAGGAAGGAAAGCTTTAGGACCAAGAAGACAGAATTCAAAAAGAGCATATTTATTATGTTACCAAAGTTTTGAGCATGAGCAAAAGTGCAGCATGAAGCATCAGGTGATAACTCATGTGTCAATTTTACATGGGTGGACACTCTTGACTCTCTTTTTATTGTATAGCATTATAAGAGAACTGTATTTAATGGCTGGCAACACATTCATCCTCAGCCTTTTGTTCCCCTCTGGAGGATTATTATTTAATCTCTGCCCTGGGGCTCTGCATCTGAGTTCCTAAGTTTATGTAACAAACAATATAAACTTTTGGTTTGGCCTTTCTTCTCTATATCTCCCATAAGTCCATCCATGTCAGTAGATTTGCTAAAGTGACCAGGTCACCAAACCTTTTCTTTAATCCCTTTTTGATATAGTTTACTAGGCTTTTCAGAAATTACAGAGTAAATTTAAGTTGCAAGGGAGAAACAACCCATACATGGCATAACTTATTAAACTCTTACAGACATTTTCAAGTATTTCCATGATAAAGAATCATATCCTCAAATATTTGATATGAAAAGAACAAAGGAACATTAACTGTGAAATTTACACACTTGTAATTTCTTGCTAATTACACAAAGTTTCCTGGAATTGCATGTGTTATATACAAAACTAATAATCATTCTAAATCCAAAATGCCCATAAGGATCTCAGAGCCATCACAAAAACTCAAATGCTGATTTAGGTTTACAAACACAGCCAGAAGTTGGTCCCTACTGATGACTGTCTTCTGAACAACTATTTTCTGATCTGTTGCAAAGGTTTTATTAGATTTTAACAATTGTCTCTGAATCATGTGGTAGCTGAAAATTACTTCTACAAAGAAATAATGAGTTCAGCTTTTCCTATTATTCATTGAGAAACTGTGATTGTTATATTTTAGAATATAAACTACCAAACTGAGAGTGTAAAGATGTGTACTTGTACACAGTGTAATATAATCATATCTATTTCCTGATTCCACACTAAACAATTCCAAAAATTTTTAAGATACTTGTCTCTCAACTTTTTGGTTTGGGTGTTGATAACAAAGTATGACCATTTTGCAAACCATTGTTTATGTGTCTATGCTCATTTATTGATATATTATATTAATATCAGTAGGAATTATTTATTCTCTCCTGGGAAAAATCAACTATTGATAGTTTGTCTTTAGAGCAAGACCTTAAGATCAACTTAATCTGAGTCAAGAAGAGGGCAGAAATGATCTTTTGCAGATTAAGGTAGCCACCTCAATTATAGTGGGTGTCATAGTGAGAAAACAGTGTATCACGGAATGTATTCTACAATTAGCTCTTAAATATGTCTTCATCCTTTCTCACAGTACTTTCAGAGCATAGGAGAGTATAATCTTAAACATACATTAAACATTTAGAACTGATTCCTCACACTGTTATTCTTAATACTTCACGTCCTTAGGTATTCCTCACTGATTTCAGAACATAAAATGAACAATTTTCTCAGATTATATTTGAAAGAAAGACAAGGATTTTGTGTCATTATACATATTTAAAAGAATGATCACTTGGAAATAGGTATTCAGAATATTGTAATCATATACTTCTCCATCTGCCAGAAGTGGAGACTGAACTAAGCAATATTGGGTCAGTAGGACCATGGGGCTGTCTGCTGCCTGCCCAGGGAGGGGATGGGGAGTTGTGGAGAAGAAAGAATGACCTGATTTGGTGGGAGGGAAAGTGTGACTTCTTTGTTCATAATAATAATGATGATAATAATAATAAAGTATAGAACAAAAAAATAAACTCCATGAGAACAGGAAATAAAAAGAAAATGGAAGGATCTCCCATGTTCATTTTTACTATTAACTGTTCAATTGATCGATCCTTTGTGGATTTTACATTATGCCTCTTATTCCTATTCATCTCCTTGTATTTGTATCCACCCTTTGTCCTTCAAATCTCCTCACAAGATAAAATAAATAAAATTTAAAAGAAAAGAAAAAATGTTTTCATGAAAGTTGTCATGTGACCTAATGACTCACATACTTCTTTGCTATCCAGTTTTCATTAAAATGAGTCATTGGTCTGTTTTGAGGCCTCTGGTTTCTCTTACCTCTTTGATACTAAGCTCTTTGTGGTACTCTTTTTGGGTATCCCATTGTTGCCTTGTGTTATTGAGATCCTGTACCTTTGAGTTTTAAGGACCAACTTCTTCACATGCTCCAACAGATTGTATATTGGTTTTATATTGAGATGGGCAAACTCATATTTTAGTACTGAGCCTACATAATTACTGAGTTGGTAATAACTGCCTGTTCTCCCTCACTTTTACTGCCAGAATAAACTCTTTAGCACCACAGCAGTTAGCTTAACCTATGAAGTAGTCAATAAGTACTCTCTCTTTCATGACCTCAGAACCAGCTCACCCACACCTATACAACCAGGGCTAGCTCTACTGGGTACACCAGACAAGGTACAAGTGTTACTCTCCTATGATGCAGCTGTTGAGAGGCAAAGACAGAGTCACTGCTTTTACACTAGTGATCTTCTACCCAGCCTTTTTGTCTTGCCACACATGGCTCATCTCTGCCCTTATCAATCAGTTCAACTCTACTGTGCTGCCCAGACAGCTTGCTTTTCCAAATACTGTAGCTTGTGAGTGGCATGATCAACTCTCTCAGCTGCAATAGGTTATAGGGGAAACATAGCCAGCTAGCCTGATAAAATCTTAGTTACCCTGTTCCGAGTAGTGTGTATAGGCATGAACACTAGCCTCTTTCTGATGAGAAAACTTGGAGACTACCATTTCACCTTTCAGTTGGTGATGCATAATTAATTATCAACTTGCTAGGGGCCAATGAGAAATAGGTAACAGTTGAAATAGTCTCTAGCTGCCAAGGGAAAATTGGAAGGGTTTATATAGGTACTCTCTATCTGCAATACAGGAGTCCGCTGTTTGTTTATCTGACTTCTGATATCTATGTTGTTGACTCTGCCCATTCTTGCCCCCTCCCCCTTGGAATGCCCAGATAGAATGGCCCATAACAATAAGTGATGAGAGGCATGGGCGAGTGTTTCTTTGCCTTATCATTGTCAACACATGACAGACATGGGGAGCAAAACTAGTTCTTTCACATTCACACACAGGAATGACTTGCCTTCATCCCTGACAACAGGGTCACCTTTTCCATTCTGCCATGTGATGTGCAGTACCTGCTTTTTCAAATGCTGCAGACAATTCGTGACACAGTAACTTCTACATAGGGTTGCTGCCAATGAAGGTAGGGGCCAATTCTGTGCAACCCTATCCTCTAAGATACAGGTAGTAGCATAAATCATGGACATCAAAAATGACTGATGCTATAGTAGACTAATTGGCATCACCCAACACAGACATCACCATGGCCCCAGGTGGTAATCAGACCACCCACCTTTTCCTAGTCCTCACCAACTTTGCCTCTTCAAATCTGCCTGTATCCACAGGACATGAGGACATAAACAATATTTCTCTCTCTCTCTCTCTGTCTCTCTCTCCCTCCCTCCCTCCCTCCTTCTCTCTCTCTCTCTCTCTCTCTCTCTCTCTCTCTCTCTCTCTCTCTCCCATAGGCCAACATAATAGTTTCTAACTGCACAATGCCACTTTTTTTCTCTTTAACCAGGGCAAACAGGCCTAGGTCAGCATGGAAGCCTTCTTCTCCCTATCAGAAATAATGGCAGTGGAAACTGAGCACTGGGAAGATCTAGGTTTTCTCCACTCTGTTCACAGCAGACCATTTGTTATTTCTAAGAAGTAAAATTAAAATAATTTTAGCATTTAGGTGCAACAACATCAACAAGAACCAGTAGTTTATCCTTCTACCAAGAGAAATGTCCCCTCTCTAGACCTCTGGGAACTGTTACCACGAAGTCAGAGCTCTTCGATGTTTCTAATGTTGGACACTGCCTCAGGACCATCAGACTCCTGCCACTCAGGTGCAGGTCACAGCAGTCAAAACCAGGGTAGTCCAAACCAGCCAATACAGACTTCTGCCACTCAGTGGAAGGTTGCTTCAGTTAGCACCTTCACAAGCCACACCAGAGGCATAACAGGCACAGTATTCATCACATTGACCAGACATTAGCTGACCAAATACCACCCCCAACAGTCAGAAGAACTAGTATTGGCCACACAGTTTAGAAGTACTGAGAGCCACTGCTACAACAAAATCCAAACAAACAATTGGAAATCAAAATTCAAACTTGGACAGAGACTCTGAACTAGACAAAAACCAGGCCAACTAACAGAAATCCAGACCTCGAATCCAGAAAAAAAAATAGAAAGTAGAAGCAAAAAACCAAAACTACTATTCAACAAAGATGAATCCAAACAAAAAACAATAAATAAAACTAATAATTGCAAGCCCAGATTCTTAAATACCAGTGTAAAAATATTATCAGCATCATCCAGGGCATATGGCAGTACCAGAAGCAAGCTATCTTATAACAGTAAGATCTGAGCATTCCAACTAAGTGAAAGCCACAGGAAAACTACCTTGAGAACAACTCTATACAGATTACAGAATGTCTTGAAAAAGAAATAAAAAACTCTCATAAGGATATAAAAAAGACAACAATAAAAATCTGAGGAAATTAGGAAAGAGTCCCTTAAACAATGCCAGGAAAAAACCAACAAACTGGTGAAAAAAACAATTTATGATTAAAAATTTTAAGAAAAACAATAAAGAAAGCACAATCTGGAAAATTTCAGGCAGTGAGATACTTTGGTTAACAAACAGAAATTACTAATATAAACATCTCTAACAATAAAAAAAATGTAGAATATAAAATCTTAGGCTTTGATGATCCAATAGAAGAAGTAGATAAAAAAAAAAACTTTTTAAAAATCCAGGAAATGTGAGACACTAAGAAAATAACAAACATAAGAACAATAAAAAAGAATCCAGAAATACATGATTGATCTAGGGCCCAGGCATATAACTTTTAAATCCCTCATCTTAACTCACTCCATGATTCTTATCTTATTCAGCCATGCAGCTTGGTACCTTTTCTCAGCAGCATTTCAACTTTTTTCCTCTGCATCTCCTAGTATCTCTGCTCTGTTCTTCCTGTTCCCAAAGTTTTCTAAGTCTGGTAGCCCTGCCCACAATTCCTGTCTGCCTACAGCCAATCAATATTTTTATTAAACTAGTAGGCAGGACAATTATTTACAATGGAACAGAACACAATCCCACTGCAGTAAATGGTAAAAGTCAATCTTTTTTTTTTTTGAAAAAGGGGAATATGATATAGGAATGATTAAAAAATATAGATTATTGAATTAACTTTAATCCAAAAAACAGCTGTTAATCTCAAAATATTTGAAGTTGGTATGGATTTTGGTTTGTTGATACAAATTTAAGGTCAATTTTGATATACTGTATGTGTATTTCTACTCTTGTTTAGGGTATTATATTTATGTAACTCATTTAAAATTGTAATGTATAATTAAGAAATGCAGATTAATAGACACCTATGATAACCAAACTTATAGTCATGTTAGTTAGGTTTTTATATGTATGCAAAGATATATTTCAATTAGATAGGTAATCTTTAAATACTTCAAAGACCTACAGAATATGGCATTTAAAATATTTTAAATACTTAGACTTTTATGGACAGTGAGACAGGTATGCTCCTGGCAGTACAAATCTACTTGAAGAGAATGATGAGAATGATGGGCATTGAAGAAATTCCATTTGAAATTTACTTTCGGGTTCTGGCTTTGCAGAGAAAACTGTCAGATATTCTTCAGGACACAAGGATGAACTATATCAGAATAGGCAGAGCAGTCTTTCAGATTTCCTATTTCACTTAAAGGTATGCCAGACACTCTGGGCATGCAGGCTGAAGATGAATGCTCCAACATTACAAAGGAACACTTAGTGACAGTTCAGGCAGACAGATATCATCTCTGTCATTTCTAGATTTTGGAAGTTGCTTGCAATTTTTATTTACTCAGATAATATTATATCCTTCTGTGATCATTGATGTAGGTGAAGATTAGATAGTTATAAGTATAATTTTCTTTAGTTATTATAAAAGGTATATTAGATATGAAACTTTTGACTCACAAGGATAAGGTAGATGATAGAATATTTTCCTTAATTTTGCTAAATACAAATAGACTAGATATTGGAACTATAATACTTGCTTGATAGGTGTTTTGTTATATGTAATATTGCTATGCTAAAATTGAAACCTTCCTTTTTGATTAGACAGAAAAGAGAAAGTAATGGGAGATGTCTTTTTCTGTATGTTGTGAATAAAAAGATTGTTTTGGCCTATGGCAGGCATCTTAGAAGTAGGTGGGGAAATCAGAGCATAGATCTTTCACAAAATGTGTCAATACAAAATTAGTTTAAAGCATCAAAATTCCTCCTATAATAAATGGGCTGGGAATATTCAGGATTAAATTGAACCAAGTGACTGAAAAACATTTATGACATGAACTTTAAAACTTCGATAAAACCAGTTGAAATGGATATCATAAAACATGAAGATATCTAATAGTCATAGATTGGCAGCAGTAAAAATTGCCATATTATAAAAAGGGAACTAATGATTCAATGCAATCTTCATCAAATTTTTATTAAAATTGTTTATATTACTTGAAATAGTACTCAACATTATGAGAAAAATAACAAAAAATCCAGGATTGTTAAAATGATCCTATATAGTAAAAGAACTTCTATAGGCACCACCATCCCTGATTAAGCTATATTAAGAAATAGTAATAAAATCCAAATTGTATTAGCATAAAAGTAGAGAAGTTGACCCATGAAATCAAATCAAAATCCAAGAAGTAAATCTACACATATATACATTAACTTTTTGACAAATAATCCAAAATTATACAATGCAAAATAAAAGAAATTTAAGCAAGTGAGATTATAAGGATGCCAGCATTAAGAAGACAGCAAATAGATGCATATATTTGCATTCTACTGAAAACTAAAGCACAGTAGATCAATGACCCCAACATCAATCCAGATGCAATAAACCTGATAAAGAAAAAGTGAGAAATATCCTTGAAAGCATTGGCAAAGCCTGAACTAAACATCATTTTTTTTTCAGATACTAAGATCAATAGTGGCCAAATGGACCAAGGAAGAGATGGTAAAGTCAATACTTCTCTTCCCTTCAATTAATATTAAGTATATATTTCAAAAATATCTGTGAAAAAATACATTAAACTATTTTTAAAAAGAAACTGAAAAGTTTCTGAAAAGCAAAGGAAAAGTCCACAGATTGAGAAAATATTTTCACCTAACCAACATATTACTGAGGACTAATATTGACATATATATAAATAACTCAAAAAAGATCTGAAAAAATCAAATAAACCAGTTTATAAATGGTGGACAAATCCAACCAGAAAATTCTCAATAGAGGAATGTCAAATGGCTGAGAATCACTTAAAAAAAAAGTTCAAAATGCTCAAGCATAGGAGAAATGCTGTTAAGAAAAAGCCTTTGAAAAGCTCTAACACTCCATTATGATAAAAGCTCTGGAGGAATCAGAAATACAGAGAAAATATCTCAATATAATAAAGACCACACCCCTCTTGGCTCCCACACTCTGCTGCAACCTGTTCACATGTGTAGCTTCTGATTTCCCACTACATCTCCTCCTTTTGTCTAAATAGAAATGTTCTAAACTAGGTATAAAACTACATACTATAGGGAACATCATAAGACAGTGTCTGGGAAAGAGAAAGGTACTAACATAAATGAGGTCAAACTACCGCTAACAAACAACAACTACAAAGTGCAATTTAATATCTAAACTGTTGATACAAGAAAATGCACAGGGATTGCTTTAAGGCTGTTTATCTTAAACAATAGAGTTCTAACACCTGAGTGTCTTTGCTGAAATGTGAAGTAATAACAGCCTCAACTATCTAATCTTCAACACCGCCAAGACCTGAGAAGGAAAATATATACCTAAAGTTGGAAGCATGAAGTAACTTCCAGAATTGAGGAGAAGACAATGACAGTTAACTACCTGGACAATCATCCACTACTTGTCTGTACAACAGGAGCATCCATCCTTGTGGCTACAAGCCTATGATATCTGACAAGTCTCCATAGAAGCAGGGTATTTTTTGGTAGGACCATCTTATCCTGGCTAGGCAGGCTTCAGCAGTCTCTATCCCTCATCCTGCTTATCCATTTCGGACAGTGAGCATGCTGACAGCAGTGGGGGCAAGTGCAGTCCTTTGCCCCTCAGACAATTATTTGCCAAACAAGACAATCTCTTTGCAAGATGTCTGTGATGCTCACCACCACCTTGAGGAAGGAACAGTGATGCCAGGAGTTGTCATGTCTCTCAAGGCCAAATTTGAGATAGCAAAATCTTGAATGCCATATTCTCTCGGTCTATGAAGTAGTTGAAGACACCTATCTATTGGGTGTATTCTAACATGTTTCTGAAAAGTCTGAGTATTCTGACTGTTAGGTGGCAAATCTGAGTAACCATAATCTGTAATCCCAATCAACCAAGAAAGTGAAGCTAACATTGTAAAAATAGGCATTCCAAAAATGAGTGTACAGCTCCTCCAAATAATTTCAAGTATAACAATCTTATGAATATTGACCAAAATACACACTTTGTATAAAATGACAACAGTATCCTAACTATATATCATTATATATAAAAATGTATCTAAACAGATTTATATAAAATAACTTGTGTGTATATTACAACAAATGTTATGACTGTCATAAATAATTAGAGGTAGAAATTGCATTATGGAAATGACAATGCACTTAATACACATCAATGTGCAAAATATTTTAGACAGAGGTAGACACCTGCAAAATACAGCAATTATACATTCAACTTTGCATCAGTATATATTATCCCAATCAGACATATAGATTAATTTCCCATTTGTGTCAATATACAAATATTTGTACCATGTCAATTCATTTTTCATTCATCCTTTGGTTAATAGTTGTTTACGAGAATAATGATCTCCTATCTATTCTCTTTTCTTTCTCTCTCTCTCCTTTTTTTAAAATATCATTCTATTCTCCCAAGATTAACTTATAACCATCGTCCCAAAATGATAATTGACCATTACCCTCCCTTGAATGACCAACTCATTGGGAAAGGGACGTAGTTCTCTCATAAAGTTGCTTCATGCTGGCCTGTGGTTAACGGTATCTCTGTGGGGTCCTGTAAGACTAAAACAATGATTAAGTCCTAATTAAGTAGCTATAAACATATATATCCATTCCATAAACATATATAACCATTCTCATCATACTAAGTAAGTCCATCTGAAATATTTCTAAAGTTATGATATGAAACTATCTCACGACTATCCTGATTGGTCTATACCTCAAAAGTGATCACTGAGTGACATACAGCAGGTTCCTTCGTACTCTGTCTCAATGTGTTTTTTTTTTTCAGTGGGGGCCCCATCTTCCTTCTGGATGCTGTGTAGAGTGCTGGTAGGAGAAAGTGTTTTTAATAATGAAGGAACCAATGGATATTATCAACTGAAGATATTGAACCATCAGAAAGTATTGTGTGCAGAAAAGTTTTCTAAAGTAAGAGAGTAAAAAATCCAAAAAGGAATAAGATTTAAAATTTAAAATAAAAGTGAGATAAGATTGGTCCCTATATATTTCATCTATTTTCTGTCCCACTTCAGGTGACTTTTCTGATGTGACACAGAGTTTTTAAAGTTTATTTACCAATACGCTTGGGTTTAGAGAGGGAGAAAGTCACTTGCTCCACCTCCAATGCCAGCCCTTTTTGTTACCAAACCAGGACCTCCTTTATATATATAAATACATAATCATTAGATATAGATGTACAGTTGTGAGACTAGAGAAATTACCCTTAGTGCCTGTCAGTGTCAGGTGTCATTGTAATCCCCTGTAGTCCTTTTAACATTTAAAAAGTCTGAGCATTCAGCATCCTTTTAGCTTTGTGAAGAGGGTTGTATCCATTCTTCTGTAAAAACAAAGTTAAGACCCTGCCCCCCTAAATTAAATGAATGTTCCTTACCACATATCCAATTGTCTTATCGGCATACGAGTTATTACTCCTTTTCCACAGGAGGGTTCTTTATCAATCTTGTTGGTACCCATATTTTCTCTTTTCCTGTGGAAACAAAAGCAAAACCCCTACCCCAACGAAGCACATGCCCTGGCTTCAATTCTGAAGTTAGTACTTCCTTGAAATAAACAGGCTGATTCAACTCAGAAGTCCTTTCTATTACCCAGTGTTTCTTAGCAGCTGAAGTTCCTTTCTTATCAGCATTAAGAAAGTTTAATGTCAACAAGGCACTATGTAATCTCTCCCTAGGTTTTTTTCATACTACCTTTCTGTTTATGAAGCATCTCTTTCAAGGTGCGATGGGATGTTTCCACAACCGCTTGTCCAGTGGGGTTGTGTGGTATCCCAGTAATGTGCTTTATCTCATAATATCCAAAAATCTGATTCATTTTCTGAGAAACATATGCTGGAGCATCGTCAGTCTTAATTTGATCAGGAATTCCCAATATGGCCATGGCTTCCAAAAGATGAGTGAGTACTGCATTAGCATTTTCAAAACTCAGGGCAGTAGCCCTCTGCATTCTTGAGTGTGTGTCAATGGTATGATGAACATATTTCATCTTACCAAATTGCCAGAAGTGAAACACATCCATCTGCCAAATCTCATTGCTCCTTGTACCCTTAGTATTTCTCCCAGAAGGCAAGGATGGTTGATTGTAAAGGGAACACTTGTCACACTTTCGCAAAATTTCCTTGGCTTGATGCCAAGTGATGGGAAAACTCTTCCTTAATCCCTTGCTATTGACATGATGCTTCTTGTGAAATTCTGAGGCTTCTACCACATTCCCTATCAATAACCAATCAGTCTCATCATTACCCTGTGCTAAAGGGCCAGGATAGCCTGAAAGAGCCCTGATATGTTTTATATACATAGGATATGTTCTATTTCTGATGATATCCTATAGCGGTACAAACAGAAGGTTAATTCTGTATCATCAGGAATCAAGTCAGCAGTTTCAATATGAAATACAACTCCTTCTGCATAATGAGAGTTGGTTATCAGATTAAGAGGTCCTATAAAATCCAATAACACCATAATAATAGCATACAGTTCTGCCTTCTGAACAGAATCATAAGGACTCTGTGTCACCTTACTGAAGTTTTCTGATTTATAACCAGCATTTCCTGTTTTATTTGCATCAGTAAAAAAATGTTGGAGCTCCAGAAATAGGTTTATCCTGTACCATGGGGGGAAAATTCAATTAGTCTTCTTTATAAATTGAATCCTTTTGCTTCACGGATATTTATTATTAATCTCCCCCAGAAACCTACTGCAAGCCTTTTGCCAAGGTTCATTGTCTGCCCATAATTGATCAATTTCCTCATTGGTCAAAGGTACAACAATTTCAGCCGGATCCTTTCCAGTCAATTGTCGAAGCCTGAATTTTCCTTTGAAAATCAAATCTGAAATCTTTTCAATGTATATTTTTAGTTTTTTAACTTGGTCTATGTGGCAGATATATCCATTCTAATACAATATTTTCCCTTTGCATTATGGCTCCTTTAGGGAAATATTCAGAAGGCAAAATAACTAGGATGCAGTTGAGGACTGGGTCTATATGGTTAACATGTGCTTCTTGTAATCTCTTTTCCACCAATACTAATTCTTTCTCAGCTTCAGCAGAGAATTCCCTGGGACTATTCAGATCCTTATTTCCATCTAACATTTTTAAAAAATGAACCAGTTCATAGTTTTTAATACCAATAACCGGTCTTATGTGGGCGATATCCCCTAATAGTTTCTGAAAATCATTAATTTTCCTCAATCTGTCCCTCTTAAGTTGTACATTCTGAGGTCTAATTGTTTGCAAGCCTATTTTATGTCCCAAATAATTGATAGAATCCCCTCTTTGTATCCTCTCAGGAGCAATGTGAAGTCCCCAATCAGGCAACACCTTCTTCAATTCCTCAAACAGTCTTTCTAAGGTGTTTATGTCTGGGTCCGCTAAAAATATATCATCCATATAATGGTAAATGATAGATTGTGGGAATTGTTTGTGTATCACTTGCAATGGCTGTTGGACAAAATATTGGCATAGGGTGGGACTATTCGACATCCCTTGTGGAAGGACCCTCCATTGGTACCTTTTTAACGGGTATGCATTATAAAAATTAGGTACAGTGAAAGCAAACTTCTCCTTGTCTTGTTCCTGTAGAGGTATTGTAAAAAAAAACAAAAAAACAAAAAAAAACAAAAAAAAAACCAGTCCTTTAGATCAATAACTATTATAGGCTATCCTTTAGGTAGCAAAGAAAGTAAAGGTATACCAGATTGTAGGGTGAACATGGGCTGAATCACTTTATTAATTGCTCTTAAATCTGTCACCATTCTCCATTTCCCAGACTTCTTCTTGACCACAAATACAGGGGAATTCCATGTACTGGTTGATTCTTCAATATGTTAAACTTGTAACTGTTCCTGCACCAATTTTTCTAGGGCTAGAAATTTCTCCTCTGTCAAAGGCCATTGTTGGACCCAAATAGGTTTGTCCATCAAACATTTCAAAGGCAGAGCTGTTAGTGTCTTAGGGGTGCTTGCAGCTTTTTGACTGCATCTTTGTGCAACCTGAATGACCGACTGCTGTTTTACATAGCCTCTTGAGGTATTACTTTCAAGGCCACGATTAGTTATTTGGCTAGTATTTAGGCCTGGAGGAATCTTAATTTGAGTGTTCCATTGTCGTAGGAGATCACGACCCCATAAGTTCACTGCTATGTTGGCCATGTATGGCTTCAATCTCCCTCTCTGTCCTTCTGGTCCTATGCATTCTAGCCATCTCATACTCTGTTTTACCTGAGACAATGTCCCAATACCTAAAAATTGAACATCCACTTCCTTCAGAGGCCGTCTGGGGTGCCAGGCCTGCTGAGTTATGATTGAAACATCAGCCCCCGTGTCGACTAAGCCCTGCATTAAAATATTGTCTATTCTTATTGTGAACTTTGGTCTTTGTTCATTTATGGAGGTCTGCCAAAATATGAGTTTTATTGGTTTACTAGATACCATCAACTTCTCCTGTAAGGGCAATGTCTTTGGTTACATGGTCTACTGTTTCAGGCTTGGGATTTGTTACTCATCCTGAGGACACTGCTCTTCCACTCTGACTGGATATGACTGAACCCTTTTTGGCTTGGGGGTCTGATTCTTGGGGGCTTCCCAGGGGAATCCCCAAGTTACATTTCCCAATGTTAAAAGCTTGCCATCTTTGTCTCTTATAGATCTACATTCATTTGTCCAATGTTTGCCTTTGTTACATCTCCTACATAGTCCAAGAGATAGTGGCCTTCTGTTTGAGTCACTCCTGGGATTGGGAGAATTCCCATTATGCCTTGTCTACAATTCTTCTTTATATGGCCTGGCTTACGACAATTGGCACAAATAATGCCTTGATTTCTCATCTTAGCATTAGCAATGGCTTGACCTACCCAATTCTCTTCATCAGGGTGTAGATATTCAGCATTAAGTGCAAATTGAATCCATTCATCTATGGGTGCACCCCTGAGCTTTAATGACATGATCAATTTTTTACATGTCATAGTAGCATTATGGAAGGCCAAAGAGAGTATCAATTATTTCCAAACTTCTGAATCCGACCCTGCTCTATTAACAGCCTGAGTCAACCTCTGTAAAAAGTCTGTATAAGGCTCCATTGGACCTTGTTTAATCTGAGTATATGACTCAATTCTCTGTCCTGGGTCCAAAACCTTTTCCCAAGCATTTAAGGCAGCAATACGGCACAACAAAAGAGCATGGTCATCATAAGTAGCCTGAACTGATAAATCATCAAACTGGCCTTCCCCAAGGATTTGTTCCTTGGAGATGGTAACATTCCCAGTTTGATCTTGAAATTCCAAGGCCTTAGCCTCTTCCCTAAACCAATTCCTCCACTGCAAGCTTTGGCCATTGTTCAACACTGTGGTCGCCAAATTCTTCTAGTCATCAGGAATTACTTGATTCTGTGCTGACCATGAGTTCAAGGATTGCTTCACAAAAGATGATTGTACACCATAGTTCACTATGGCTTCCTTTATTGTTTTTAAATCCTTCATGAGTATAGGTTCATAATTGTATCCCACATTGTCAGAAGACTTTCCATGTGGTTGTGGGTTTTTTGGCCTCTGCCATGACTGGGAGTAGAGTTGGAGGGCTGGGGGGTATTCCCCTCATCATAACCAGTCTAGGTAAAGAACCTTACTGGGCATGTGCCACCAGAACCGACTCAATCTGTCTCTCAGGAGATCCGCTGCAGGCAGATTCATTCCTGGCGTGTGCAGGAGACTCGTGTGCAGATGGAAACCAAAGTGGCCATTCAGACCAGCTGGGTCCATCCGGCGGGTTTGTGGAATTAGCCCCATGTTGGGTGCCAATTATTGCAGTATGAAACCACAGTGAGATATGTTTTAAATGAGGTTTATTTTGTGAGAATCACTTACAAAACAGAGGTTTTAAGTGAAAGTGAAGGGGTAAGGTTGCAGCGCACTGAAGCGTTTCTAAGGAAAGCTCCTCACCCACACGCCGCATGTCCTAACTCCCACACCACCTGGCCGGAATGCCGTGAGAGCTCCCAGCCCTGCAAGAGAGAACACCCACTTCCTGTCTCTCTCTAGGTGTTATAATTCTGAAGCTCATTCTCATTGACCATGCCCTTCTCAGTTGCCATACTCTGCCACAACCCGTTCACATGTGTAGCTTCTGATTTCCCGCTACATAACTGGTTAGTAGTTTGTACTTAACATTAAGAAAAAATGTTATCTTAAAATTTGCAGACAAATGAATGGATTGGGAGAATATCCTCCTGAGTGAGTTATCTCAAACCCAGAAAAATAAGCAGGGGATATACTCACTCATTAGTGGACTCTAAACAAAAAAGCAAAAAGCAAAGCAAAGCATGTCCAAGCTGCAAACCACAACCACTGAACAGCTTGGAATCTTGGACTCATACCTTGGATCCCATTCCCTCTAGAGGAGCACCTGACTAAGTCTTGATGTTGGGGTGAGGAAACTGGATTGCCATGAGTGGAGGCTGAATTGAGCAATATTGCGATGTTGGGACCTCCTGCCCATGCTGGGGAGGATATGGGGAGATGTGGAGAAGAGAGAATGACTGGAGGGAGTGGGAGAGGAAAGGGGTTTTGAATAAGGATATACACAGATAGAAAATGTGACTTTATTCATAATAAAAAATTAAAGAAACAACATGAATTTGTAGAAAGTTCTATAAATGTTCTATCTAGAGAGTTTAAAAAAAGATACTGTGACAATCCTTCTTATATCAGTTAGAATGTATAAGATAAAACCACAAGTTATAACTCCCTGTTTTGTACTGAAGAACATACACATATTTTATATTTTAATAATGAAATTAGATATGAAGCAAATTTAAGATCATCAAATGATTTGCTTCCTACTTATTATATATACTTAACAAGATATAAATTATACCTCACAAGGGTTGATTTTTATGGTTTTTTTAAATCAATATTAAACATTACATAAAAAAAGCAAAGCATCAGAATAGATTAAAAAAACCATATAGCTCATTTTTGAGAGAAAATAGAACAAGGAAAAAATCTTTTCTCTGCTGTATGAAATGTAAACTTATACAGCTACTTTGAATATCAATTTGGTCATTTCCTCAAGAAATTGGCAATCAATATAATCCCAAGATCCAGCAATACCTCTATGGGACATATACACAAAGTGTGCTCCACTATATCACAAGGGTAGTTGCACAGCTAATTTCATAGCATCTTTATTCCTAACAGCCAGAAACTAGAAAAAAGTTAAAAGTTCCCCAAAGAAAGAACTGATAAAGAAAATGAGGTATATCATCACAGTGGAATATTACACAGATATTAAAAACAATGACATAAGAAAATTTTCAGTAAAATGACTGGAACAAGAATAGATAATCCTGAGTGAAGTAATGCAGGCTTGGAAAGATATTGCCTGTATTCACTCATTAGTGGATATTATCTATAAAGCAAAGTAGAAACATGCTATAGTCCACAGATCTTGTGAAGACATTTAACAATGAGAGATCAATAAGATGAGGAAGGGGGTTTCATAAATTTTGTTTTGTAGACAAATGTAGAAGAAAGATTGCCAGTGAACAGGGAAAGGTGTTGGGAAGGAGGTGGAGTGAATATGGGAATAGAAGGTGTGGGGGGTAAATAGTTGGAGAGATTAGGTAGGAGATATAACTAGAATTAGTAGCATTACTAGGGAGAGCAATATTCTAGATCAATGGAACCTCCAGGAATCTAAATCAATGACCCTAGGTAAGATTCACATCAATGTCCATTAGTAGCCTAAAATAACCAAATTGTATAACCAGACAAGACTTCTAGTTGAAGACATCGGACAGCAATCTAACTATAAAGCCTTTGACCTAATACTTGTCTTGCCTATAATATTTGCTTGAGTAAACATGTTACAAAAATTGTAGAAGTGACCAATTAATCATGTGCCCAGCTGTCAAACAAAACCTTGAGCCTCAGATAACCACTGAGATCCCAGACTCAGAGTTAAGATACCCTAGAGACCTAAGATAGAAACAAATATGATTGGAGAGAGAGGGGGAATAAAGAGTTAAAGAAGAGAAGGAAGGAAAGAAGAAAGCAAGAAAAGAATAAAAGAAAGAAGAAACAATAAGGAAAAAGAAAAAATGACAAAAAGATGATTCCTAGTGATATTCTGCTATTATAGAGTTCATCCTTAGCCTAGCTGTCATCAGAGAGGCTACACCTAACAAGTGATGGGAAGAGATGCAGAGGCTCACTGCTAAATATTAGGTGAAGGTCAGGTAATCCTCTGGAAAAGAGGAAAGAAGGATTTTAGGAACCAGATGGCTCAAAGACACCACAAGAATACCCACAGAATTAACTGCAGCCTGAAGTTTCTGGCTGGCTGAGCCCCAAAGTTCTGACCTGAAACCCCTACTCTCAAAAATTACACATAGGCTTATATTAAGTATAAGCTCTTTGGCCTATAGCTTGGTCATATTACATGCTAACTTTCAAACTAACCCATGGTTCATATCTTGTTTAATGATGTGTCTTCATACATTTTTCTTAGAGCAGCATGCTCATTTTTTCCCTTCTGGAGTCTCTTTCCCCTTCACCCCTTCCCAGAGTTTTCCTATTCTGGTAGCCCCAACAATACTTCTTGTCGGCCTTCTGACCAATCAATGACAAATATTTGCAATGCATGAAAGCATAATCCCATGGCAATTAACTAACCAGGAAGCTCACTGAGACTGAACTGACAATGAGAGAGCCTGCATCAGTCTGACTTGGGCTCTCAAAATATGTTATTTGTGTAACATGGGTTTCTTGTGAGACTCCTAACTGAGAGAATAGGAGCTCCATAGACTCTGATGCCTCCTACTGCAACCCATTATTCATAGTGAATTGCCTCACAGAAATGTATTAAAAGGGGAGGAGCCTAGTTTCACTGCAACTTGATTTACCTTTAATTGTTGATAATCACGAAAGGCCAACAACAATGGAAGAGCAGTGGTTGTGATAGGTAATGGGGAAGCTGGGTTAAATTTGGAGGAAGAGAAGAGGAGGAAACTTTGTTGAAATGTAAAAACAAATAAAAAAATAATTCCACCAAGAAAGACATCATTCTTACTCTCTAATTTCTCAATTTTCCATACAGTTTCATATTACCATATAAAATATTTATGTAAATATTTTTAATTATATGGTCCATAAGAGACATGAATCTGTTGTTCAGCCTGCTTTCACTGAGAGTGTCAGTATGACAGAGAATATTTTTTTAAAAAATTTAAATCTCCCATCTTACTATTCTAGAAATAGCAGGGAAGCAGTCAAGCCATTGAACATACCAAACACATTGCTTATTTTACTGTCATTACTGATCTCTCTGATTTCTAAAATAGCAGTTAAGGAAATAACTCATCTCTTTTTTTTAAAGATAAACAGATTTTACTCTCACCTGCCAATAGGTTATATTCAACTTTACATAATATTTACATATTATGAAACATTGTTCAAAACCTATTTATTTCTTAAATTTCAAAATAAAGCATGTTATTCAAGTGCTTGTTCTCAGTTGTTATCCTAAAAATAGAGAACAATAATCTTTATAGGATAGGTTCCAAATATGGTCATATTAAATTACACTAAATGTTGCTTTTGTACTGAATCATTGTTTATTTTTTGACTCATTGTCACAGTATTATAATTCTTATAATTGTATGTGAATTTGAAACATGTTTTATTGAAAAAAATTAAAAAGTGTTTAGATGCATATTACTCAAATGGAATGTTGTCACTGTAAATTTTCTTACAATTTTTTATTGTTGTTTTTGTTCATGTTGATAAGCATGTTAATTTTATGGACTAGAAAGCCATTTCTGCCTACTACTAGTTCTTACACTTAACATATGTGAACAATGATGGGGTTATATTGAATACTAAATTTGTGATTTTTTTCACATAGAAACATAACTACCTAAACCCTTATCTTATTTATTTGAGAATCAGGAAATAAAGTTTATTTTGTCAACAGCTCTGAGAAGACAATGTATTTACATGTAACAAAAATATTACCAAAAAATTATTTTCTTCACCCATTTTATGAAATGTACTCTTTACATTTTACCCTTAAGGATATGGAGTTTTATATTGAAAATAACTATGGTTATAATATAATAAAATTATTCATTTTGACCTGTTTACACAACTTGTACTTATTAGGTTGGACCCAGCTTTATGATGGTATGGCCATGATTAAGTTATTAAGTTAATAACTTAACTTTTAATAAATTTATTTTTTAACTAATTCTTTTATAAATTAATTTATTTTTATGAATAAATTCATATTTTTATCCCTGTAACCCCTTGTTCATACTCCCTTCCCTCTCCCATCCCTCCCCATCACTCAGTCTTCTATTTCTAAGAACATATAACAATTTAATGTAATTTTTCATTCATTTAGACAATCTTACAATACAACATTTAAATCAATTCAATATTTTGACTAATGATATTTTGTCTTCCCTTCTCCAGTTTTGTATATCTTTTTTATTAAACTATTTACCTGTCTAAATATACACACTTTGAAACTGTGGAACTTGTATCAAAGGGACTGGTTTATATGCCCTATCATATAATTTTATACTAATCATGATAGAATATCATGTTTATGCAGTATTTCAGCAAATATTTCTTACTATTTTATTATTATATATAAGCTTAAATATCTATATTGCTCTATATTTCTTTTCCATTTAGAGAAGTTTATGGATATATATTGTCCTTTGTTATAGCTTGAGTTCACAAATAAATATAATTACTGTTTTTTATAATGATGATTCTAAACTTATGTATTATTTTAAATGTTTTCAAATTTGTGTTAGTTGCTTCCTTGAAAATTTTTTAATTTATTAATTTATTTTTATTATGAACAAAGTCATACCTTTCATCCATGTATATCCCCATTCAAGCTCCCCTCCCCCTCTCACCCCCTCTAGTAACTCCCTCCTCTCCACATCTCTTCATCTCCTCCCCAGCATGGGCAGGAGGTCCCAAGGCCCCAATATGGCTCAGCTCAGCATCTACTCTTGGCAGATTTTTTATCACTTTTAATGATATAACTGTAGTCTGCTTTCTAATGACTTGTCATTTTGCATATAAATCAATGCATCCCTTGCTACAAGTCTGCTAAGTTTCTAACTAAAATATAGTGCGACTTACATGGATAAACCAAACTTGCACAGCCTGAGATAATAAGAGGCTACAAGATAATTATTGTTGTAAAATGATTTCTGACCCTGTTTGGCTAGAAGTCTGACCTGCCTGTGGTGGCTTTTAACACCCACCCACCCCCACGCGCAAAAAAAAAAAAAAAAACATGACTCAGATGCTTATATTAATTTCATGTTGTTTGGCTTATGTCTCAGGCACATTGCTAGCTAACTCTTTCATCTTAATTCAACTCATTTCCATTATTCTACCTGCCACGAGGCCTGTGGCATGACCTAGCTCACGTGGGTCCTACATGCTTCTTCTTTGGTGGATGGATGGAATCTGACTTAACTCCACCTCCTTTCTACCTGTCTCTTCTCTGATTACTCCACCCACTTCTATGGTACTCCTCACAGGCCAAAACAGATCCCTTATTTATAGAATGATATTCAATGTATTCAGGGAACAGTCCCACCACAAATTATCTCAAATGGGAACATAAATATATGCTTTTCTTTCCAAAATTACAGATTTTTAGGAAAGAGAAATATTAATTTAGTCAGAATTAGAGATGATTGTTAGTAACAACAAAGGAAATTCAGACACTGGACAATGCAGTGTAGTTGAACATATAGATGCAGTAGCTTCAACAGTATTGTCAAGTCCTGTGCAAAGCTAAGTTAGATCATATCCCAGAATGAAGAGGAAAGGTGAGCACATCATTTAGAATTAGTAGCAATTGTTATTTTCCCTACAGATAGACTATTTTCTCTAAATTGGGATTCCCAGCTAAGTTGAACATGATTCAGCAGAAGATATCACATATAGTATATTTTTGTAGCAAAACTGGTCTTATAGGAGTTCTTTAATAGGATACAAAGGTGGGTCCCTAAGAAGGTGACATAGATCTAAAAATTTTTATAATATGATGAACATAATAAATAAAACCATGTTGTGGAAAACATAGAAACTACAAAGTGTCAACTCAAAGCAGTTACTTTTAAAATGAAATTAAACTAGGATAACGATTATAGACATTTTAATAAATTTCAGCAGAAACTGATTGATTGTTTTTTTTTTCTGGAGATTACAACACAACCAAATGATAGATATGAATGGCAAAAAGCATTTATAACATTGATTGGCTAAATAGAATAAGAATTATAGTGAAAATTGGGACCTAGCATTTCCAATGCATGGCACACCATATGACTAACTGAACCTTCTATTAAACGGACCTATTGCAAACTGAAACAAAATAATATGAACAATCTCCTATGTCACCATTTGAGTGACTCTTCTATCTAAAATACAGCAATGCTGCAGGAAGGAAGAAAGTATGATACTGTCGCTATTTTTTCTTTCACAGTTAGAACTTTAATGTTTAATCCATATACCTGGAGCCCAAATAATTTTTTGTTCATGTACAGAAATTTAATCAAGCATGTCATCAAAAGACTTGCAACATGATAAATGTAGTTTTAAATCTCCTTACTATATGACATAGGGTAACAACTAAAGAACAAGCACTCTTTACAACTGATCGCAGCTAATGATAGCCTGTGGCTGTAGAATACTTGTCTATTCTATTAACTAGATTATTTGATTAAAGCTGAAAAAATATTAATGTAGATTAAGTATATTTTGAATATGATAGGCATTTTATATTCTATAATTAAGAATACTTGTGACAAACAAGAAATTACTAGAATTTTCTTAGTGCTGGAGAACCAAGGAACTATTGAATTTGTAAAATTTTTTATAGACTAAAGAACTATTATATAATGGATAGCATGTTAGAGAGGCATTCATATAATGATTTTTGAAACAATATGCAAAACCACAACCATTCCAAGATTGACATTGTAAGTTACAAATTTAAAAAATAGAGGGTTTTTTATGTAGAGAAAATGGTAATGATAAAAATGAATAGAAAATGATTTCTGTTACAATTCTGGAATGTTGTAAAATATTTGCAAAATGAAATTTTTTGATATTATATTTTATACATTATTTACAAAAGATGTAATCTGACATTATATGTATATTTTTATCTTGGGTGAAATAGAACCATGTTACTTATAATTTATTTCCTCTATCATATAATTCTGTCTCTATTCAATGAAAAAGATAACAGTGTATAGATAAACTTATGCTCTACATCTTTACTTTCCCTGAACTATTTTATTCCAACTATGCTATTATTTTCCTAGTCATGCTAAGAATTTCTCAGAAAGACTGAGAAAACAACATTAACATTAAATTATTATTCAGCACACTATTCTGTGTAGTTACAAAATATAAAAAGATATACAATGCTGGTTTGAAAAGAGATTGTATAATATTTTTGAAATAAATATACATTTAATAGTTAAAGTAACAAGATTCCATTATTAATAAATGTACTTCTATATGTAAAAAAATCAAGAAAATATTAAGGGAAATACAATATTTCTTGTCTACATGTGACGTAATTATATAAGCAATTCATATATAAACAAGCATTAGATTTATAGATTTTACATTGGTGAATAGGCAAACACAAGAATCTGGTTAGGGAATACTTGACTTGTGCTCATTTGATCTCTCAAAAGTCAGGTGAAATTAAAACATTTCCAAGGACCTCTCTTATATTATGCCCAATATGGTGGTCATTTGTGAGAATGTGTGTCAAATAAATAAACCTTTTTACAAATAAATATCATAACAGTCAGCCAGTATACCAGCCTCTGTTACAGAATAAGGTGAGTAATATCAGCCAACAACAAGTAAATAATGAAGTAAGACCTGCTAGATCAATTCAATGAACATTACTAGATGGAATGAATAATTTTGTTATTGAATGTATTGACTAGAAGTTGTAGCAAAAAACATAGAAAGCTACAACAATTATCCTGCCTTTTATCTAATGAAGATAGAGATCATGGGCAAGTATAGTAATCTGAATATATATAGTTGATAAATCAAGTCATGATGACTTTTCATTACAAAGATCAGGCTTCATCAGTTAGTAAACAGGAATTTTAAAGTATGAACAAAATGCTTACTGTTTTTATTCTCATTTAAATTGGACACAATATTAAATGTTTTAAGAAATAGCATGCAACCCTCAAAATCAGCATAAAATCCAAAACAGAAGTTTAAAGTTGCATATAAAATTTCACACTATGGATGAGGAAATTGTGTGTTCCCTGTTTATTTCATGAAATACATCTACCTAGAAGATGCACTACAAGGTCAAAGGGAACACAACCATTGTAAAATGAGAAATTCTTCCATACTCCGATCAAATTCAGTCAAAACATCTCAACTGGAGGTGCCAAAAACATGCTGATATATAAGGTCCTTTTACAAACAGGTAAAATCTGTGAAGAGAAAATATAATACAATTAAATCAAACATTTGCTCAGTTTTATTTGATTAGAGCATAGACTGATATAAAAAGTTTGAAAAACACAAATTTCTGTACACTTGTACCTGGAATATGTAATTAAATGGTAAGATGTTGATTTTTTTCTTCTGGATACTAATTGTGCCACAGAATATATGGGAATATATTTTCTCCAATTCCGTAAAAGGTACTTGGGTAAACATAGGTGTAAAAGTAACAAAAGTAATACTTCCCAGCAATATTAAAACAATTTATTCTTACTACCTCTATTTTCCTCTTCAAATTGTGATGAGAAATTATCTTCACAAACACTGATGCCAAACTTCAACTAACCAATGGAATGCCTCCACTTAGCTTATATTACAGATGCCTCTGTTTTCCAAAATCCCATTATGTTTGTTCCTTTTGAAAGATTTCTGTCCTGCATAGGATATGATGTCTAAATACCTAGAAAATCTAAGGTATTTTGAAACTTTAAATCTCCATAAATAATTTTACACATTTTCTTCTGTTCTATAAATTTTCAGAACTAGGATCAGGTGTTCTACATAATTTCTTTTCTAGATACATATTGCCCAAAAAATTATTGCAAAATGTTATTATGCAAAAGAATATCATTTTATCTGGATGTTAACTAAACAATTCTTTCATAAAGTCCTTTCAGAAAGCTACCACCTTTTTTTCTTTTTATTAAACCTATATACTTCAAAATATATACAAAAACCATTTTCTGTATTTTATTAAATTTTTAATATAGCCCTAATACACTTCATGGAAAAACAAAGTCACTTCAAATTTTACAGAACTTACAAAATTTTTCAAGGTATGAAGATTATAAATTAATGTGTTTTGTAGCCTGTTCTGTCATTCTTAGTTATATTCCTTATTTTAAATAAATACAAACATATTGTACTCTGTAGCTTTGGACCATAATGTACAATACTCGTAGCTCCTATTTTTAGTCATATGTCCCATCATTATGATCATATATTAGAACAACTAAGACAAATTATGAATTCCAAGGAAGCACCTATATTTTATGATAGAGTCTTTTAAAAAGTACATATTCAGCTAAGTTAAGTACTGATATAGTCAACTGTAAGATATAGATTACAGACAAATGAGCAATTTTAAATTTTTTAAACTAATTTATTTGTATATGCTATATATTCATATTTCTCTAGTCCTTGAAAATTGATATCTTTCCTATAACTAATTATTATTTTATATTTCTCTGATAAATATATTATCTATCTATCTATATGTGTGTATGTATTCCATGTTTTTCCACAGAACTAATTATTATTATTTTTTAATTTTTTTTATAAACACTGATGGATACTTACTTTTTGACAAAGAAATAAAAGATATACATTGGAGAATAGCAGAATCTTCAACAAATAGTCCTGGTCAAATTGGATGGTTACATGTAGAAGAATGAAGATAAATCCGTATATATTGCTCTCCATAAGAATCAGCTCCAAGTGCATCAGAACATCCACATAAGACAAGCTAACCTGAATCCAAGAAAGCTGAAAGTGGGTAAGAGGACCGAACTCTTTATCACAGGAGAGAACTTGGAAAGGGCACTGATGGAACAGGCACCAAGAGTAACAACTGACAAACAGAACCTCATGAAGCTCAAAAGCTTCTGTATGTCAAAGGACACAGTCATTTTGTCAAAGTGGCTGTCTACTGAATGGGAAAAATATTTACCACTTTACATCTGATAGAAGGCGTTTAACAAAATACATATAAACAACCAACCAAACATGTCTCCCCTCACCCAAACACTTGAACAAAAATAACCCAATTAAAAATGGGGTTCAGAACTAGGCAGACAGTTCCCAAAAGAAGAAACATAAGTGGCTGAGAAATACTTAAATGATTGCTATCAGGAAAAAGCAAATGAAAACTACACAGTAATTTGATATTAGAGTAGCCAAGATCAATATTTTTTTGACATTTCTATTTTTGATACTCATAGAAGTCAGATAGGATTCAAGCTATTATTTCAATTTTCTTTTTCTTTTTTATTATTATGAATAAAGAAGTCACATTTTCTATCCTTGCATATCCTTATTCAAGGTCCCTTCCCCCTCCCACCACACCAGGTCATTCTCTCTTCTCCACATCTCCCCATCCCTCCTTTCATGGACAGGCATTCCCTAGGTCCCATAGTCCCAATATTGTTTATTTCAGCCTCCACTCCTGGAAAATCCAGTTTTCTCCCCTCAACATCAAGAATGAGTAAGGTGTTCCTCTAGGGGTACAGGAACCAAGGAGTCAGTCCAAGGTGTTTCTGACCCCAAGCTGTTCAGTGTTTGTGGTTTGCAGCTTGTGCATGCTTTGCTTTTTTGTTTGTTTGTTTGTTTAGAGTCCACTGATGAGTGAGTATATCCCCTGCTTAACTCTCTGGGTTTGTGAGACCTCGCTTAGGAGGATATGCTCCAAATCCATCCATTTGCCTGCAAATTTTAGGATATCATTTTTTCTTATTGCTGAGTAGTACTCCATTGTGTAGATGTACCACAGTTTGTTAATTCATTCTTCAGTTGAGGGGCATCTAGGTTGTTTCCAGGCTCTTGTTATTACAAGTAACGCTGCTATGAACATAGTTGAGCTAATGCCATTGGAGTGTGACTGTGAATTTTTAGGGTATACACTCAGATGTGGTATTGCTGGATCCTTGGGGAGATTGATTTTCAATTTTCTGAGAAACTGCCATACTGCATTCCAAAGTGGCTGAACAAGCTTACACTCCCACCAACAATGGAGGAGTGTTCTCCTTGCTCTGCATCCTCTCCAGCATAGGCTGTCATCTGTATCTTTTATCACAGTCAATCTAACAGGTGTCAGGTGGTATCTCAGAGTTGTTTTGATTTTCATTTCTCTGATGGCTAAAGATGTTGAGCACTTTTCCAAGTGCCTTTCATCAATTCGTAATTCTTTTGCTGAGAATTCCCTTTTTAGATCTGAACCCCATTTTTTGATTGGGTTATTCAAAGTTTGGGGCTCTAGATTCTTGAATTTTTTATATATCTTAGAGATCAGTCCTCTATCACATGTAGAGTTGGTGAAAATCTTTACCTATTCTGTAGGCTGTCGTTTTGTCCTATTGAGAGTAGCTTTGTAGAAGCTTCTCAGTTTCAGGTGGTTCCACTTGTTGATTGTTGTTCTTAGTGTCTGTGCCACTGGTGTTATATTTAGAAACTGGTTGCCTGTGCCAATTTGAAGGGTATTTCCTACTTTCTTTTCTATCAAGTTCAGAGTGGCTGGGATAATGTTGAGATCTATAATGAACTTGGATTTGAGTTTTGTGCAGGGGGACAGGCTTGGATCTATTTGCATTTTTCTACACACTACCATCCAGCTATGCCAACACCATTTGTTAAATATACTATCTTTTTTCCGTTGAATATTTTGGGCCTCTTTGTTAAAGATCAGGTGTTCATAGGGTTTTTGGTTAATGTCTGGATCTCAATTCTATTCCATTGATTCACAAGTCTGTTTTTTTTTTTTTTTTGCCAGTACCAGGCTGTTTTTATTATTGTAGCTCTATAGTATAACTTGAAGTCAGGGATGGTGATGCCTCCTGAGGTTCTTTTGTTTTGTTGAGCAAAATTGTTTTCGCAGTTGAGTATTGTTCTTTCAAGGTCCAAAAAATATTGTGTTGGGATTTTTGAAGGGCAGTGCATTGAATCTGTAGATTGCTTTTGGTAGAATTGCCATTTTTACTATGTTGATCCTACCTATCCAGGAATGTGTGGGAGCTTTCTGTTTTCTGATAACCTCTTCAATTTTTTTTCTTCAGTGACTTAAAATTATTGTCAAATAGATCTGTTACTTCTTTGGTTATAGTTACTCCAAGGTATTTAATACTATTTGCAGCTATTATAAAGGGTAATGTTTCCCTTATTTCTTTTTCAGCTCTTCTATCTTTAGTGTATAGAAAGGTTACAGATTTCTTTGAGTTAATCTTGTCCTGCTACATTGCTCAAGGTGTTTATTAGTGGTAGCAGTTCCTTGGAAGAATTTTGTGTGTCACTTATGTTAGTTCCTCGAGTGAGAGCAAGTACACACTAACAAGGCCACACACTAGAGTTTATTTAAGAGAAGAGTCCCAGGTTGATGAAGAAATAGAGGAGCAAGACAGAAGTCAGCAGACAGAGAAAATGGCCAGAACATGTGCTTGCAGTCTCTTTTAAGGTAAAGAGCATTCATGGGTATGAGTCATGGATCTAGGGAGGTGTTTCCGGGTCCAGGGAGTTGCTTCCTTATGCAGTGCCTAAGGGTTTATGCAGCCACACCCAGGGGCGTGCCTCAGTACAAGGTGAATCCCACCTGAGCCAGAGTTGGGTGAGCTACATGGAATGCCAGGAATCCTTAAAACTTATGTATACAATCATATCATCTGCTAGTAGAGAGAGTTTCACTTCTTCTTTTCCAATTTGTATCCCCTTAATCTCCTTTTGTTCTCTTATTGCTTTAGCTAAAACTTCAAGAACTATATTGAATAGATAAGGGGAGAGAGAACATCCTTGTCTACTTCCTGATTTGAGTTTTTCTCCATTAAGTTTTATGGTGGCTGTTGGCTTTTTGTAAATAGTCTTTATTATATTTAGGTATTCTCCCTGTATTCATGATCTCTCCAGGGATTTTATCATAAAGGAGTGTTGGATTTTGTCAAAGACTTTTTCAGCATCTAAGGAGAACTATTTATTATTTTATATTTCTCTGATAAATTTATTATCTATCTATCTATCATCCATCTATCTATCTATGTGTATATATGTATTCCTTGTTTTTCCACAGAACTTTTTCATACTTTTTAACATTCCTCTTCATTCACTTCTTTTGCCTTGGGTTTTGATGATCCACTATATCCATTTAGTGATACATACTTTTTGTTATTTGTGGGCCAATGTTCTGTACCAGGCAATTTTATTTAAACTATTCGTTTAAATATGAATAATTTTTGACACTAGAAATAATTCACTGCTAATCATTTCTCAGGGTTTTTTTTTTTTTGAGTCCTTAGGCTATCTACACATTTTTGCTGACAATTTGGATTTTTATCTCCTACAAATTTTTGCAAGTTTTAAGAGCTAAAACAGCTCTATGTTGTCAGGAATCCAGGAATCAAGCATATAGTAGTATTCTTCCCATCCTCCAGCTATTAAATACCTCTTCTATTGCAAGACGTTCTCTGAACCTTTCTGCCTAGTTTTGTATAGAAGTTCAATTTATAAATCAGTCCTAGGTCTGTCTTTCTTATTATTTTGTGCAGTTATTTATAATTTTATAGATTTTACTTCTCTATATATGTAAGCATCTCTGACTTTGTTTTGCATAAAATTTTTGTATTGAAAATATATATCTTGTTGGACTGACTCCTTGGATCCCACTCCCCCTAGAGGAACACCTGACTCAGACTTGAGGTTGGGGTGAGAAAACTGGATCTGCCAGAGTGGAGGCTGAACTAAGAAATATTGTGACAGTGGGACCTTGGGACTGCCTGCAGCCTGCCCAGGGCGGAAGATGGGGAGTTGTGGAGAAGAGAGAATGACCTGATGTGGTGGAAGGGGGAAGAAACCTTGAATAAGAATATACAAGGATAGAAAGTGTGACATATTTGTTCATAATAAGAAAATAAGAAAAAAAGGCCAAAAAACTCCAAATGCACAGTAAAGCATGCAGAATTCTTAAAATGAACCTGTCTTCCCCCAAGTAAATGTTGTTTCTATAATATTAGAAATCAAACCTAACCTTTGCAGAGGTCTGTGACAGGAATCTTAATTGTTTAAGGTTTAGAGAAGTGAGACTTCCAGAGAGACAAGGACTTGAACTTAATAACACTTAGGTCACTGAATTGTCCCCAAATGTAAATAACCTAAAGTAAACATCAATAGTGTCTGGCTGGAACATGACTGTAGGACACAGTGGATAACACCAAGTGATTCCATTATCATTCCTGTCAAGTTCCCACTCTCCAAGCAAAACTCTTAGCAGAAAGTCATTGCAAGTTTCTTCCAGGTTCTGTGTCTGTGTTGCTGCCCATCTGCCAAGCTGACATTTTTTAAATATCCATAATACATAAATGGCATTGCCAGACCTTACACAAACTCCATGGCTTCTACAACTTTATTAGTTTCTGGTGCTACTTAAGTGACTAAAGCTATTGTATTTCAAAGATACAATGCAGTGCCTGGCATAGAGTTCATCACTAATAACAAACTTAAGGTGAATAATACCACTAAACAAAAATCCACCTAAACACTAGGTGGTATATTCACTTTTCATGTGCTTTATGGTTCAAGAAATGTGTTACAGGAGACAAGAGATCTTTAGTTATTAACTTACTAGCTCATCTCTGTTAGATAAGTTGTGTGTTTATATTTTCATTCTCCAGTTTTTTGAATTTGAAGATATTTAACTTTTGTTCTTTATATTGGTTCTGTTTTTTTTAAAAAGAAAACAGTCAAAAATTCAATAAAATAAAGTAGCATAATTGTAAGGATCAAGTAAGAACAGGTAAGTCCCTTCTTTGTGGGTCTGCTATAAAGGTAAGGGCACCACAGAGACTATAATAGGTGAGATATTTCTCATGAGCAGGTAGTTTTATTGAAAGATTTGTCCTATAGTCTTTGAGCAGGTTTGTGAATGCTGAGAGACCCTTAGAGTTCATAATTCACAATAGCACCCCATTTCCATATATAGTGTGAATATTAATGTTTATTATGTTTGTTTTTGTGTCATAGATACTAGAAAATTTGTGTTTAGTGTAGGGCATATTGACAGCTAAGAATCACAAAGCCTCTCATATCCCCACAGGAGTTGTTCTGAAAGCAGACTTTGCTCAAATCCAGAATCTCAGATAGATAGAACTAGTCATTTGATATAGCCCATCACTATCTTCAGAATATGTACTCTTCTCAACTACATTAGTCGCTTCAGAATCCCAGCACCTCTCTTCTAGCACAGGAGTAAGGTCCAGTTGCTTCTAAGCCCCAAGTATTATGTAATTTGTGTGGAGAATCAATCCTGAGCCTTCTAAGAGGACCTGTGTACCAAAACTTTCTAGTGTGACCCTTGATTTCTTCTATCTTTGTGTTTGAAAATCATAATGAGCTGATTTTCTAGCTGACTTGTCTGCTTCTCCAAAGTACATCCTCTGTGGCTTCTAGTGTCTTATGCCCTGACTGCTTTCACTTTCTTATTGAGAGCAGCACACACAGATCACCTTGACCCCAGAATCAACCAAAAGGTAGTACAAGCTCTAATTTCCTCATATACAGGCCTGGAAACACTATTTTTTTTAACTGATGAGGATGGAGGCCTTTCAGGTAGACTGTTTATGAGTGACACAGAACATGCTTATTAATTAATGGTTGAACTTTTACTCCTTATGTACAGACTTGGACCCATAACTTCTTGTATTGCTGTGATAATGAAACACCTTTTAAAAAGGAAGGTATTACATATAGTTTAAGGCAAAATATCTACCAGTCTGCTATGACAGGGAAGGGATGGCTTGGGACTCTAGTAGCAGGTCCTGAGTCTGTTTGTTTGCATCTGAGGGGCTCAAGAAGGATAGAAAATATAGGAAATAAGGATGTTTTGTAAATAGTTCAAGGCCTCACATCTTCTGTCCAACTTCCTTCAATTAAATCCCTTCCCTTAAAGGGTTCTTAATATTCCGGAATAACACCAACAGACAGGAAGCACACTTAACACAAAAGAGGCTGTGGAGCATAACTCCACCTTGAAACATCATGGTGCTCATCACACATCTTTCTGTGTGCTAATGAAGCTTTGCATAGTTGTGTCAAACTCTGCTGTACACCATGCTTTCCCCTAGTTGAGAAGTCAGGACCCAGTCCCATGTGCCACCATCTCCTCTCTTGAGAAACCCACCACTGTCCTCAGAGATATCATATCTTAATATTTTTAAATGTGGATGCATCTAAAACTGAACCTAGTATGTTAGGCATAATCATATAAATATTAATATCTCTCAAAGGAACTTATCTTAGTTTCTTGTCAGGTAAAAATGGAAAAGCTCTTCTCTTATGACAAGAGAACATTAAATATGTTTCATGAATTGCCTTATATTACATGCTGTAATAAATGACTTTGGACTCATTTTACACACACACACACACACACACACACACACACACACACACACACATTCTTGAAGTTTCATCAGTTTATGTTTTCAATTCTAAGCCTGTAATGTGACTTCTGCTATGTAATTACTCATTAAAATTTTCAGATGGGACTCAATCAGTCATTCTCTTCTATGTTAACTCCCTATTGTATGTTAACATAACTCAGGTACATTTGGAGCATTTTCATCCCATGTAGAGTTGCCTTTTGTGTGGCGTCGCCCTTATTTATCACTGCAGCACTTAATATAAGAGCCTATTATCACACCATTTCACAGGTGAGAAAGAACATCCCACGAATATCCTGACTAGTGAGGATTGAAGCACTTTAAAATGAACTGGCCAGGAGGGCTTCCTTGGTGCTGGAAGACACTGTGCAAGTTGCTAGGGAAGAAGAGACATCAATGTTCTTACCTAGTATTGGATCCTGCATGCTGCAATATTGACCTCTCACACAAGATGTGTGCCCTCTGGGGTAATACAGTTCAGACTATTTTGAGAAGTAACCAACTGCTCTCTCAATTGGATGTATGGTCTACTCTAAAGGAAAGAATTGGCATCTGATACAGAAAGTATAGTTAAAAGCCACAAGCCCTTGACAAAGAGCCTGTTGCCATAGTTTATCAAAAGTCATATTTATATTTACATAACCAGATTTGCATTGCTCTCAGTCCATGGTCAGAGACGCTTCTCACTGAAGTGGGTAGTCATTAATACAGAAACTCTGCTGTTCAAAGTGCTGAGAATAAGCGAATTGAAGTGCTTAATTTTTTTTTTCTTTATTTTGTATTTATCAAAAAAAAACAGTAAAAAGAATTTAAAATGCAGAAGAGTTAACAATAACTATACAGAGGATAAGAATCATAAGCATGGCTTATCAAGGGTAGAAATACAAATAAGATTGCTACACATATATTTTCTTTGTGTTCAGCTTTCCCTATATATCCTTATTCAAGGTCTCTTCC
>PVIH01012985.1:0-60770 GCA_004025045.1 Sigmodon hispidus | reverse complement strand
CCGCATGAGGCGACCCCCTTTCACTTATCTATCTATCCGGCCTTTCACTCTGCCAGAGTGACTTTGGGTGGAGTGCTAGGAGAGTAACCTTCTGCTTATCTCCTGCTCCCCTCTGAACCTCTATCTCATTCTTCCACCCCTTATGGCTTCAGGCTAGCCTAGACTTGTCCAAAAGGACTTCCATTTTATGCTCTTTACAGACAGTGATATGGAAGTGAAGTTAAATAAACACTTTCCTCTCCAACTTGCTTCATCACGGCAATTAGGAGCCCTAATTAAGACATCCATAAAAGAAGTCTAGAGTTGGCCAAGGCCCCATGGGTCAATTGGTCTAACCATTCTAACAAATACATTTAGCATCTCTCAGTGCATTCCTGGAGATTAGCTCTTGAAGACTGCTTCCTAATTTAAGATTTCACATGAGGTCTCCTTGCTTCCTCTCTTCCTTCCCTTTCTTCTTCCCTCCATTAGCCCTCCCTCCATCCCTTCTTCCTGCTTCCTTTTTTGTTATGCTGGAGAGCCTTGTGCATGTTAGGCAAGCAAGCACTCTGCCACTGAGCCACATTCATAAGCCTCAGGGAGACAAACCTAGGCTGAGGCTCTGAGATTAAAGCCAAGTTAGAGAACTGTCAAAATGTTGGGAGCAGTTGAGCAAACACTAGCACTTTTCACTCCTTTTTCTATACACCACATTTTTTTGTTTTGCTTTCCTTAGGTGACATAAATTGATAATAAACATGATCTCTAAATGCAAGTCAATTATAAAGTGCCTTTGAAACATTCTCTGACTGCTCCAGGAAATAACCTTAACATTCCCAACCCCCCTCCACTGGCCTGAGCAAAACTTACAGTGAAGATGTCTTAGGCAAGATGTTCACAGAAGCGGCCAACTTCTTATCCAGTATGGCCCTAGAGCAAAGACAGTGGGTAAACGCTGGAGCAAGTCCAAGGTTTTAAGACAAGAATTCCTGAGAATATCTGTCTAAGTAAACAATCATTTAGGATTTTCCTCTCCTGCTATGCTTTACATATGCCCTGAGAATTCTTATATTGGAAACCTATATTAATGAAAGTGAGGGCCTTGGCAAGTAATTAATGAAGTAAAAATGTGGGAAGTGCCACAGTCTTCACCTGGGCAATGCTAGGAGAGCCATAGGGACTAAATTGTCACCAAGACCCAAAACACGGTACTGCTTAAGTTGGGCGAAGCTGTGGAGCCTCGGCTATATAAGGCCTAGAGGCTACCCCACCCCCACCACACACACTGTGTATCCTGCGCCTTCAGAATTAAAGTGCTATCAGATTTTAGACTCACATAGTTTCCTGGATAGTTTTGACACATGCTATCGTTACTTGAGAGGAAGAACACTGAATTGAGAAAATGTTTCCATAAGATGTGGCTGTAGGGGTTGAAGAGATGGTTCAGAGGTTAAGAGCACCAACTGTTCTTCTAGAGGTCCTGAGTTCAATTCCTAGCAAACACATAGTGGCTCGCAACCATCTATAATGAGATCTGGTGCCCTCCTCTGGCCTACAGGCATAGTGGAGGCAGAATGTTGTATATATAATAAATAAATCTTTTTTAAAAATGCGGCTGTAGGCAAGTCTGTGGGGCACTTTCTTAATTATTGATTGATGTCAGAGGGCCCAGCCCATTGTAGGTGGTGCCATCCCTGGGCAGGTGCTCCTGGGGTCTATAAGAAAGCTGAGATGAACAAGCCATTAAGAGTATTCCTCCATGGCCTCTGCATCAGCTCCTGTCTCCAGATTCCTGCCCAAGTTCTTGCTCTGACTTCCTTTAATGATGAACAGTGATGTGAAATATAAACCAATAAACTCCTCCTACCTTGCCTTTTGATCATAGAAACCGTAACTAAGACACCTGGGACCAGCTATTCCTCACTTCTTGCTTATTTCTTCACTGGGAAACAGAAGTGTCAGCTCTGTGCCCGCATCATTATTGTACTTCAGAAGCAGGTAACTTGCTTCATTTCACAAGCTAGTGAAGTCAATTTGTTTCAGGTGCTTTGAGTCTCACCAGAATTGGAGTCAGATGAGACTTTGAACTTTTGAAATGATGCTGTAGCTAGTTCACCTTAGCTGTGGGGGATGGAAGGTGGGGTTTTACAAGTAAAGTCATGAATGTTGGGGGCCAGAGGCAGAATGCTAGATTTGAGTATGTCACCCAAATGAAACTAATGAGTTAGGAACTTTTAGAGGAAGATTAGTGAGGTTGTGAGGGTGGGGTCCCCATGTTGGCATTAGTGACTTCAAAAGGAAAGGAAGAGAGAGGGGAGCCAGGACACTTGCCCTCTACTGCCAAGTGGTGCCCTGCGCCTGCCGGATTATAGTGCAGGAAGGGGGCTCTTCTCAGATGCCAAGCAGTATGCTTGGACTTCCCAGAGTTACAACCATAGGGTGAAATCAATCGTTATTTATAAATAAATGACCTACTCTGTGACATTTAGTTCTAGCAATGAAGGACAGGAATTACCTTCAGACCTGTAACCACAGGCAGAGTGTCTGAGGACACAGAAGCAGCTGTCAGGAGGCCTCTTTTTTTTTAATTTTTAAATGTAAATATATTTTAAAAATTAAAACACCTAAGAAACACAATCTGTATACATGAAAAAGGAAGATATTTATATGCATAACAACTAGTAGCAACATGACCCATGAGCAGCAGTTCTGTTCTGTCCATACTTTGGTTTAACACCATAGTGGTAGCTCACTGTTCTTAGGGAAATTGTGTAAGGTACATATAGCATATTATGAGGATAGAAGACTGTTAATGGAAAATTAATGCCAAGTAACAGTGTTTTCTCTAAAAACAAATGTTATTAAACAAATTATCTTAATCTAAGGAACAACAAAATGAGCTTTTTGTATTAAGTTCAAGATATTTTGTCAAAGTTGCCTAAAAGTACAGGTGACCATTTAAAAATGGTCTGTTGCTAAAGTATCAGTAACTCAGGCTATTGGGATTTTCACAGGAAATAAACTGTCGTTCACTTTCTTTTATGAAAAGGGCTGCTTTAAGAACATTACTACAACCATGCTCTTAAGAAATGAACAGCACACCTGAGAAGTCACAGTGGTAATATGCATTAGCACATTCTTTTAGGGGTACCAGCCCAACAGAGCATTTCTGAAGGGGACCTAGATCACATTTCCACATGACTTTAACTTTTATTCTCTTCCACATATTACATGTATAGGTAAGAATTTTAATTTCTACTAAGGAGTCTATCACACTGATGATGTAAAGACACACAAAGTACTTCGATCATCTAGTACTTTACTAGAAGTATATCTACTGACCACAAAACCAACTTTACTTATAAATGAAATATTAAAAGCTTCTAATTTGGGAGAAATGAAATACAATACAGTGAGTGATTTTTTTTTCTTCATCTCTGCTGTAAAAATCCACTTTGCCTATTTGACCCGTCTCTAGCCATGCAATTTAATGAACCCTCAGAAGAGTTTGCACTGCTTTATAGAGAATTCATATTTTATTTTCAGTGTCTTATCAAAATATGGGTAGCAAGGTTCTTCTCATTCTATGAGGCAGGGAGATGCTTCCGAAGAATCTCTTTGGATGATGAAGATATGGCATCTGGGAAGGACACATCAAACTCCATTAGCAGGTCACCGAGTTGGTCAGGGTTTTTTGGAAACGGCAGCCCATATCCAATAATTCTTCTCCTCATCCCAGGTTTCACAATATCACTGATTGACATAGGTATATTTCTTCCATCCATTGTTGGCACATTAACTGAGCAGCCACACAATGCCTCCCGTAAACTGATTTTAGCGGTATAAACTATATTTGATCCATCTCTTTTAAATTTGGGATGTTCTTTGTCTTTAATAATAAAAACAATGTCTGCTGTGATACTATTAGGTGTTTCAACACCTTCCCTTGGGAAAGTAATTTTGGTGGTCAGGAGGCCTCTTTAAGGGTGGGCTCAGTGTGCTAGGGGATGGGAAGACTGCCTGTCTTTCAGGCCTGGAATGCATACTGCTCTGTGAGAGGGAGAGGATGATCTCCTTACCTGACTGGATGATGCCGGTGTAGTCAGTGGTCTCTAACTTCTTCACTACCAAGAGCTGCTCTCCTAATGTCACACACCCCCACTCCCACTCCCACCCCCCCCATCTTCAGGGATGTATTTATAGGCAGATAAGATGGGGATTCAGTTACATTTACTGGGCATCTACTTCATTCCACTTACTGGTGGGTGTGTTACACATGTGTCATAACATTTCATCTTCACCACAGATGGGAGGTAGGCAGCATAATGTCATTTTGTAATTCAGCATTTAAACATTTACCCAGCATGTTCAAGGTCCTGAATTTGATCACCATCATCATGCAACCCCCTTCCCAAAAGAGGAAGCAACTTGCCCAAAGTCACATAAATAAAAGTGGCACAGTTAACATTAAAACTGTGGTGTAATTACAAATCCAGTAATCCTCACTCTCCACAGTCGTGTCTACAAAAATACCCAGTACATGGGTGACTTCTTTCTTACTTATCATGGATTGAGCTAAGGGGGTGAGAGAGGGAGTTAGCAACTGTGGGGCTTACCCTGTCCCCATGAAGGCTTTCACAGCTCCTTTAAAGCCTCAAACAAACCACCCAGCTCTATGGTCCCATATTCCTTTTCTGTCCCATCAATTACATAACATTTTCTAGCATAGCAGTGAGACTAGCCCTGGGACCATTCTGGGCAGGATCATCCAATGGGTTCCTTGTCCCACCCCAGGCAGAAAATGTGGAGTTCATCATTGGATAGAAAGGTTCACTGAAAGCAAGAGGAGGGCCCCTAGAAAGTACCCTAGTAGCTTCACCACATTTGGGGGCATCATCGAGCCCCGCACTATACCTGGCAATGTCTCTGGCAATTTGTTCATTGGGACAGTTGACAAAAACGATGGAGTAAGTGCCAGAAACATAGCTCCCGGTGAGGGAGGTGTGAAACCAGAGGCTAAAGTTCCTGAGTGTAGGGTACATCAGAACAGCTGTCAGGATCTATATGGTAGAAAAAAAAAACAAAAAAAAAAAAACACAAGTCAAAGATCCTGACTCCACCAGACTGGAATCATTTTGTCACCCCCATCCAGTAATTCCTGAGATCTGCTTCACCACTTAGAGTGTTTGTGCCCAGGGTCTGGAAGCTAGCTCAATTGGTAAAGTGCTGGCCAAATAGGCTTGCGGACCTAAGTTAGATTCCCACAAGCCACAGAAAATTTGGATTTGGTGGTCCATGCTTGTAATCTGAGCACTGAAGATGCAAAGACAGGTAGGTAGCTCCCTGGGGCTCACAGGACAGCCAGTATACTTGTGATACCTACTCAGCAAGCTCTAGGCCAGTGGAGGACCCTACTCTTCCAGCCCCCACCCCACCCCCACAAAAAAAAATAAGGTTAAAAGCACTGAGTGCTCTTTCCCAACACCCACACGGTGGCTCACAATCCAAGTTCCAAAGAATCTGACATCCTCTTCTGGCTTCCCAAGGCACAAGCACATACATGCTACAAGCAAAACACCCAAACACATCAAGCAAACAAACAAATAAATAAATAACAGCTCCTGAAGAATGATAATCCACAGTTGACCTCTGGCACCCAAGCACACAAGTTTACCCACACACACACAGTGCTCATGCCTAGATGTTTTCCTCTGCATTTTGTAGCTAAGGGAAAAAATGAAGGATCACGAATCAATAAGACAAAAAAATCTTTCAAAACCATAGCTTTAAATGTTGAAGCCAGAACTTTGACTCAAGTCTGGATGATTTCAAATTCATTTTCATTGTACGAAACTGTTACTGCAGGTAATTTTAGCTGACACTCACTGAGGAGCCAGCATCCTGTGAAGACTGTTTTCAATGGTAAGCACTTATCTCTCCTAACGTTTTAGTGAATAATTTCACTTGCATTCATTATCTATACCAGGTGTTATGCACAGTTTAATGCAAAATACTTGTTTTAAAAGTATGCAGTATATGTCACTGGGACTAATCATTAGAAGGACCCAGGAGTAGATTCTCTTTGGTGGCAAAGCACAATCGGGCTTTGCTGAGAAGATGCATTGGCTACTCTTCTCATTGTCAGGACTTCATGTGGTAGGAGGAGCAGAACAAGAGGCAATGCTGTGGCCCAGGGCAGTTACCTTGTCAAGAAGCAGAGCCCAGACAGAGGCTGGCTGGGCACTAAACCACAAGGCCTATCCCCAGCAGCAAACTTCATCCAGTTGACAGCTCTACCTGAAAGTTTCATTGCACCCAAAGCCATTAGCCAGGAAACGAGTGTTCAAACACATGAGCCTACCTTGGATATTTCACATTTAACCCATAGGCTCATGACTGTTTCACAATGCAAATATATTCAGTCTGTTTGGAAAAGTCCTCATAGTATTACAGTTCTACAGAAGTTCAAAGTCAGGAGACTCAAGGTCTGTGAGCCCCTATAATTCAAAAATGCATATAATACCCTAGTGTGAACATTCTCATTCCCAAAGAGAAGGATAGGAGATCAGCATAGAAAGCTGAGCCAAAGCAGGACCCAAACCAAGAGAACAGACACAGATCCTGTGGGTAAGAGTTCCATACTTCAGTGGGCTCAGCCTCCCCACTCCAGCTCTATGTGTGGTCTGTCTTGGATCAGCTTTCCTTAGTACATGTCCTATATTTCTGGCATCCCCAACATCCTTCAGACACCACTGCAACCAAGGCTTCACCTTCACAGCTTAGATGTCCACTCAGGAGCCCCATCCATGGAATCTAACCCTGATAACGTGTTTCCTGGCCTGGAAGCTGTGTGGAGCCTCGGTGCAGGTCTCCATGACCCTGTAACTCTTACCCTTTACATGCCAGTAATTCCAGTATCCTGTGAGTAAAGCCAAGTTCCATCACCAGCTCAGATGTAGCCTGTCCCACTTAGACCACAGATGCAGTATTCTGTGTGCCTTTGAGATTAAACCTGAAAAGCCACTACCCTAGGCAAACTGTTTAGCTGGTTATTCTCTTTTCAAATGAATTTGCAATGGAGCTTTCCATGGACAGGTTTTGCCCTTAAGCCACCTTTGCTAATGCCCCAGCAGCTAAGTCAGGGTTTCTCCTAAGGACGGATCTGTTTAACCAGTCCAGCTGCTTTCTCTGTGCCCACTCTGCCCAGAACTTCAGGTTAAGGGAGCTCCCAGCAGATCCTTGTTCCACTCTGAAACCTCACGAGTGTCATTCTGGCCCCCTGCACTGCCACCACGGCGATCCACAGGCTCTATTTACAGCAGTCTAGGGTTTCTGTAGCCCACAGCTCCAAACCATTTCAGATTCCTCCCACAAACCAATTCCAGAGCCATAGCAAACAATAGGATCAGGCCTGTTACACCAACAGCCCTGCTTCTCAACACCAGGTTTCTGTATTAGTTACTCTTGACTTTGTTTTGACCAGAGACCCAACAAGAAGCAAATTAAGAGAGGTAAGATTTATTTGAGTTTAGTTTAAGGGACTCCAGTCAGGCTAGGGAGACAGCTCACTGGCAAATGTGTTTGCTGTGCAAGCATGAAGACTTGAACTTGGATACTCAGCACCCAGGCAGAAATCTAGGCATGCTAGCACATGCTTGTAATCTCAGTGCTAGGAGGCGGACAAGACTCACGGGGACTCAAGGACAGCAGATTAGCTCCAGATGCAGAGAGAGATGCTGCCTTACATAAGAAGAGAGCAACCGTGGAGGCTACCAAACCCTGACTTGTACAGAAGTGTGTGCAGGTGTGTGTGTGCACACAACCTTAGATATCAGAACATTTTAAAACAAACAAAACAGTAGTCCATCATGGTGAAGGCAACTGTGGGAACTGACCGTTCCCATTTTACCATACCAGAAGGCGGAGACTAAAGAGGCCCACCTCCTACAACCTGCTTTCTCCAGAGACTCTGTCCTTCAAACCTTACCACTGGCTGGGAACCGAGGCTGAAACACATGAGCCTATGTCAAACATTCAAACCCTTACAGCATTTGAATCGAATCTCAAATAGTGAGTCAGATTATTGCTGGGGGAGGGGAGGCACTAAGGAACAAAAGAACTCAGCTCACCAAGAAGGAAGTGCCCTGTTGCCATGGGTGTTCCTGTGGTGGGGGGCGATCAGGAGGCAATGAAGCTGGCTAGCATTACCAAGAAGGGTGAGGCTGGGGAGTGTAGGTTTGGATTCAGGTTGCCGGTGTGCTGATGATTTTAAGTAGGACAGTGATAATATGGTCAGTCAAAAGAATGAGCAGGTGAGGAGGGAACCTGGCCAGGAAGAACAGCCGATTTCAAAAGCCATTTCACTGGCTCAGAAAAAGACATCAAGATCCTGAGCAATGTGACAGCAACCGCAGGAGAAAACATCTGAGTCATCTTTTCTTATTATCTTAATGATAAGACACTTGAGAAGAGAAGAGCTGATGCATCTCCCATTCCAACATCATTCCAGACTCATTAAAAGGACGGCGGCAGCCCAGGAGCAATGGCCGTCCCTCCTATCTCCCAGTCCAGACTCATCCTTTCTTCTCGAGAACCTCTGTCCTCCTTCCATTTTATATTATCATGTGGATTCTGACTCTAGCTCTTGACGGGCCCTGAATAAAGTTTTGTTGTAAAAATTCATATGTATGTTGTTTTCGTTTGTATGTACGTCTGGGTACCACATGTATGTCTGGTGCCTGCAAAGGCCAGAAGATCCCTCTGAAACTGGAGTTACAGAAGGTTGTAAATTATCATGTGGGTGCTAGAAACCAAACCCAGGTCCTCTGCAAGAGCAACCAGTGCTCTTAACCTTTGAGCCATCTCTCCAGCTCCATAGGCAAAGTTTTTAATACCCTGAGCTGGATTCTAATGTTCAGATTAAATTCTTCTTACCACCCACAGCTCTCACTAGTGCTTCCATTTCAACACAGCATCCTACCCTTTTGAACTGACCCAGTAGCCATGAAGCAAAAATGAACCAGCCTTTCCAAAGAAGCCATCACATCTGCTTTTTTAATGAAAATTCACTTGCTTTATAGGGAAAAAATAAGAGTGCTGGGGAGAGGGGGGTTGTATCTTGCCACTACGGTTAACAACTTGTGACTTCCAAGGAGGTACAAGGGACTTCCTCCCATGCTGTCAGCCTGAGGAGCTGGAGATGGGACCTCCATGATGCTTGACTTGAAGGTGCCAGGGGTTCTGATGAGAAGCAGAACTTTGAGTCCCCAAGACAGGGCTGTCCTTCATAACCATAGCCCCAGTTTAGCTCTTGATGCTTGGCTCTCAATAAATTCTTGCAGGCTAGTAAAACAGACTATGCAAGTTGGATGGCAGTATCAAGATTAGCTGACTTGGTGAAGGAAGCAGGGCTTGGGCACCACCGTAAGCATTGTGTGCCTTGCTGCAGTACATGTGCCCCACAATTTGACAATCCAACTGTTGAAACAATTGACCCAGGAAACTAGAATTCTCCTCCTCCCCAGGATGCTCACGCTGGGAGAAGGAAAGGCTGTACTTGATACCGACCAGACAGGGAACTTGCCTCCAAGAAATAGATTTCACATACTGCTGACAGTTTGCTGGACCACCTTGTTGGAGACCAGACCCCAGATAATGATGAGTCAGTGACCTTGATCTAGACAGCCTCAATATGCAGATCCCTGGCTCTTTAAATCTCACTTCACAATGAGAATGATTTGGTTGGGTCACTGGGTATCTTCATTCCTCTTCCCAATGCGGATTAGTATTTTTTTTCTGCCTTTGTTTTAGATGACACATCAGTGGCAGCTGGGGCACAGATTGTGATCCCCGAGTTCCCTAACATGAGGCTTGAACACAACTGTAAGCAAAAGGAACCCTTATCAAGGGGAAGTTGACCCACAAAAAAGAAATCAGTATGCTAATGTCACTGGAAAGGAAGGAGGCACCCTGTCTGTTAACACCTCAGCTGAGATAGCTAGGGAAGATGGAGGATATTTCATCCCACAGATGTGCTTGGGACACAAAGCTAAAACACAAGCTCACACTAAATGCCCTGGAAGCATGAGATGAGTTCAGTCAAATTACTAAGAGGTAAGAGACCATCCAGTGCTACCTAGGGCAGCCCTCAGCTCAAACCAGAAGCAGGGGTTACTCACTCAAGCCAGAGTGATTTCTGTCTTCCAGAGGACTTAGCAATGTTTGGAGACAATTTTGGCTCATGGCTGGAAAGGGAATACCACTATAACCTAACAGGTAGGGATCGGGAAATACACCGTATTTCCCGTCACCTCCCCCGCTGGATAGGAATGGTTCAGTCCTACTTATTTCTGTATTAACAGCATCTAAGCCTCTAGACAGTGAAAATTAATTGTGGACTTTAACAAAGTATCATAAGCACAAAAAGTCAGTGTAGACCCAATAATGGTTGGCAGTTTAGAAAATGACTTATTTGAACACAAAATTAATAGATGGAAAAATCACATTTCCTGACAGAAACATTTACTGTGATTAAAGGCAGCTATACTGTCAATGTCATACCAAACACTCACTTTAATGGAAAAAGATCTGACTATAATTTATCTGTTGTGTGTGTACATGTGCATATGTGTGCAGATGCTCTGTGCTTGTGAAGGTCTTCCTTAGTTGATTTCCACCTTTTAAAAATTGATTCTTGTGGAGCCGCTGTTGCGGGTTTCTGTTCCGCAGGATGGGGTTTGTGAAAGTTGTCAAAAATAAGGCCTCCTTTAAGAGATACCAAGTGAGATTCAGACGGCGGCGAGAGGGTAAAACTGACTATTATGCTCGTAAGCGATTGGTGATCCAAGACAAAAATAAGTACAGCACACCCAAATAGTGGTTCGTGTAACTAACAGAGATAACGTCTGCCAGATTGCCTATGCCCGTATAGAAGGGGATATGATAGTCTGCGCAGCATATGCCCACGAACTGCCAAAATACGGTGTGAAAGTTGGCCTGACAAATTATGCTGCAGCCTATTGTACTGGCCTGCTGCTGGCCCGCAGGCTTCTCAATAGGTTTGGTATGGATAAGATCTATGAAGGCCAAGTGGAGGTGACTGGAGATGAATACAATGTGGAAAGCATTGATGGTCAACCTGGTGCCTTCACATGCTATTTGGAAGCAGGTCTTGCCCAAACTACAACAGGCAATGAAGTTTTTGGGGCCCTGAAAGGAGCTGTGGACGGAGGCTTGTCTGTTCCTCATAGTACCAAGCGATTCCCTGGCTATGATTCTGAAAGCCAGGAGTTCAATGCAGAAGTGCATCGTAAGCATGTCATGGGTCAGAATGTCGCAGACTACATATGTTACCTGATGGAGGAAGACGAAGATGCTTATAAGAAACAGTTCTCTCGGTACATAAAGAACAACATTACTCCAGACATGATGGAGGAGATGTATGAGAAAGCTCATGCTGCTATCAGAGAGAATCCAGTCTATGAGAAGAAGCCAAACAGAGAAGTGAAGAAGAGGTGGAACCGTCCCAAAATGTCCCTTGCCCAGAAGAAAGATCGGGTTGCTCAAAAGAAGGCAAGCTTCCTTAGAGCTCAGGAACGGGCTGCTGAGAGCTAAAGCAATTTTTTTATGAAGACTTTTTTCATAAAGATAATAAACTTACTGACCAAGCAGCAAAAAAAAATTGATTCTTTTGAAATTAAAATATAATTGTCATTCCTTCTTCCTTTCCCTCCCTCCAATCTCTCCCATTTCTCCTCCTTTTCTTTGTTATTATTACGATATATAAGCACATAAGTACATAAATACAACCTGTTCAATCTATCTAGTACTACATACAGCTATATGGATGGATGCATAGATAGATAGATAGATAGATAGATAGATAGATAGATAGATAGATAATTTCAGGGCTGACCACTTGGTAATGGATAACCAGTTAGGCTTACACCTGGGGAAACCCACTTCTCCCACTCCCAGAATTCCTTGGTGGCCTATAGTTCTTTGTCTAGGATCCATTCTGTTTTTGAAGCAGGTTCTCTCACTGAACCAACAAGGTCAGCTGGCCAGGGGTCCACCCCTCCCCAGTATCTATCACTAGTGCAGTCAGTGAGCTGCAGGGTCACCCCTCCCCAGTATCTATCACTAGTGCAGTCAGTGAGCTGCAGGGTCACCCCTCCCCAGTATCTATCACTAGTGCAGTCAGTGAGCTGCAGGGTCACCCCTCCCCAGTATCTATCACTAGTGCAGTCAGTGAGCTGCAGGGTCACCCCTCCCCAGTATCTATCACTAGTGCTGGGGTCACAGATGTGTGCTGCTGTGCCTGGTTCTTCTTATATTTTTGGTTGTGAGCCTAGCCTTTAACGGCTGAGCCATCTCTCCAGCCCCTGGTTCTTCTTTACATCGGTGCTGGGGATTTGAATGAGGTTCATGGCAAGCTTCTTACTGATGAAAGCATCTCTTCAAACTTAGGTTTTTGAAGAAATTCTTCATATTATAAAGCTTTAATACTTTATACCTTTTGTATGTTTATTTTTATAATTTTACATTTTATTGAAACATTTTATGTATCCATTCAGTTATTTTCTATTTGATCCAGCCTTGGATGGCCTGAACTCACTATGTAGACCAGGTAAGCCTCAGACTTGCAGTGGTTCCCCTGCCTCAGCCTCCTGCATGTTGGGATTACAGGACTGTAGGACCATGCCAGGCTTTCTTTCTCAGGGTCCTAGAGTACTATGTGGTCTTTAAGAAGATAGTGGGCTTCACAACCATGTGCCGAGGCAAAGGAAGCCTCTCCTAACCCAGGGGATTAAACTTTTAACCAACCTACTTTTAAGAAATCTCTACATACCTTGACATCAACACAGCATTCTTCTTATATGTTTTCCTGGCTACAAATCCAGAACTTAAAACTAACAAAACCCTCAAAGGGATTTACAGCCGTTTTCTAAAATGAGAAAATAAAGGTCAGAGAAGGGAGTAATAACTCCAAATGAGCACACCAGGATCGGGCAGAACCTTGGACTTGGGACCCTCCTCCAAGCCTGTCCTTCCTACCATCTGCAACTCTCTCACATCTAACATAACAGCCTGCAGAAAATGGTAGGAAATCATGATGGTAAGTGCAATAGCCCCTATCAAAGGGGCTGAGGAGAGAATGTACCAGAAAACACTGCTTCCCTCACAGAACGCAGCCCCACTTATCCCACAAGCCAGACATGAAAGGGGCAGCTTCCAGGACATTAGGGACTTCCAAGGATGTCAACTCTTCTCCTACAAGCCTGCCCACAGCTCAAAACCCCAAGATCAGCAATGAGAAACACTTTCCCTTCATTCCCTCCCCCCTCAGCCCCAGGTAGAGGCTTCAGGCAAGAAGAACCTGTTACAAACTGGGACACTCACCAGGAGGCACGTGAAGACAAATAGCCTGAGGGAGCCTGGTGAAGGGCACCGTGATTCTGGCCTGTCCATGGTGTTGCTGGGGATTTAGTACTAGGCTGTAAAGGTGGACTACAGCCTTAGGTAGGGTGCTGGCTGGTAGGTGGAATCGAGAGCCGCAAGTACAGCCTCCTCCACCCCCACACACCTTTTTCCAGGACAACGTCCAGCTCTGCTCTGCCCCTCCCAACTTGGCTGGCCAGGAGGCTGCCCAAAGCCCCGGAAGGAAAGCTTTTCCCCCACTGGTCTCACTTCTCCTTTCAGCTTACTTTCCAGAGCTACTACTCTGGCAAAAATAATGCTTATTTTTTTTTCTCTCCAAGTAAACAACAAAATTATAAATACACAGATTTAAAAAAACAAAACCTTTCTTAGGAAACAAAACCTTCAGATACTGCAACACAGATAGCCCCCCCCCCAACAGGCCAAAGCCACCCACAAAGACAAACAAATGAAGCACACACAGAGCCACTTCCCTGGCAAGTCCCTCCTCCTCCCTCCCTCCCTCCCTCCCTCCCTCCCTCCCTCCCTTCTTCCCTCCCTCTCTACTAACCTGCACCTTAGCTTTTGCTCTTTCTTCTCTCCCCAGTGAACTGATCTCTCCCTTGCCAGCCAGCAATCCCTTCCTGAATTAAGCCCAGCACCATCTTACTGTAACACAGACACACTTAGAAGCATCCAAGGAAACTGGAGAAAAGCATAAAGCCAGTGGCTGAGTGCTATCCTTCAGGAATGCAGAGTCCTCAGTTGCTAGGGTTTCCAACTTTTTAAAAAATTATTTTGTTCTGTGGCTGGAGAAATGGCTAAGTGCTCAAAAGCATGTATTGCTCTTCCAGAAGACATAGGTTCAGCTCTCAGCACCCACATCGCAACTCACAGCCATCCATAACTCCAGTTCCAGAAATCCAATACCTTCTTCTGACCTCCATGGGCACCAGGCATGCATGCAGTACACACACATACACACACATATACATATTCCTTTTATGCTTTCGATTTTTAAAAAGGACGCTATTATATTTTGTCCATCTACTTATGTATCTGTGTGGTTGTGGCCCACACACGAGCCACACTCCACCTATGGAGGTCAGAGGACAACTCTGCATGGTCTGTTCGCTCTCATCAACCATGTAGCTTGTTCCAGGAACCAAACGTGGCAGCACGCGCACTCACCTGCTGAGCTGTGCTTTTTAATGTGAAATGTCCTAATTTGACAACTCCAGGCACAGGGTAAGAGCTTGGGTGTACAGAGACCCAGCATAAACTAGTTAAGGAACTGTTCCATATCTAGATTATCCTGTTAGTAGTGTGTATGTGTGTTCAACAAAATATACATTTAAACTGGTGAGTTTTTTAATATTTTATTTATTTATGTATACAGTATACAGAAGAGGGCACCAGATCTTATTATAGATGGCTGTGAGCCACCATGTGGTTGCTGGGAATGGAACTCAGGACCTCTGGAAGAACAGTCAGTGCTCTTACCCTCTGAGCCATCTCTGCAGCCCTAAACTAGTGAGTTTTGAGCCACAGAGATGGTTCGTTGGGTTGCCACCAAACCAGAAGAACTGAGCTCAATCCCAGAAGCCATCATTAGATGGAAAGAAGGCAAGTTGCCTTCACCTCCACAGATTCACTGTGACACACATTCACCCCACAGACACAGACAATAGTCAAACAATAACTTAAAAAATAAATTGGTAAATTTTATCAGGTTTCATACAATGTAACAAACTGTCAAACAAAAAATGAGAGAATACAGAAAACAAACCAAAAATTGTTTCAAAATGAGCAGAGAAACAATATTAAACAAACCTGATCCATGAGACCAGCTCATAGCATCCAGTGATTGTAAGGACCTGTTTAACTATCTACTGTTAAAGCCTGGGTTTTCCAGCAAAAGGAATAGCTAAAGTTAGTTCAATTGTTAGCTACACATTTGGGCAAATAACTTAACCTGAGATGAGGGAAGTAAGGAAATGCTCATACTTCCTTCATAGGTATGTAGAACAAAAGCTTAATATTGAATAATTTATAAGACATATAACCATTTTAAAATTTCAAAAAGTTATTCTTTCAACTACCTATTCCTACTAGTTTTTTTAAAAACAGACACTTGTTTTTTTAAAAAAAATTTATTTCTCTTGCTTTATGTGAATTGGTGTTTTGCCTGCATGCATAACCGTGTAAGGGTGTCAGATCTTGGAATTACAGACAGTTGTTAGCTTTCATGTGGATGCTGAAAATCGAACTCAGGTCCTCCATAAGAACAGTCTGGAAATCCATGTTAGAAATCCATGGCAATTTTTTATTAAATTTATTTATTGTATATGGAGGGGGGTGTGTGTCATGTGCCAGCACTTCCAAGCCATACTATGGCATCATGTGACAACTTGGAGTGAGCTCTCTCCGTCCACCATAGGACTGGAACTCAGCTCCCAAATAAATACAAAGGGAGACTTATTCTTTCTTATGAATGCCAGTCTTAGCTTGGTTCGTTGCTAGCCAGCTTTTCTTAAATTTACCTTTTGCTTCTGCACTTCTTCCTTTTCTTACTTTTTCTGTACATCTTACTTTCACTCTTACTCCATGGCTGGCTATGTAACTGAGTGTCTGTGTGGCTGAGTGGCTTATTAGTTGACCTCTGGAGTCCTCCATATTTTGCTTCTCAACCTTTTTTTCTCTCCCTTTCTCCTTCTAGTTATTCTGTCTACCAGCCCTGCCTATTCTTTCTCCTGCCTCGCTATTGGTCATTCAGCTCTTTATTAAACCAATCAGGTGTTTTAAACAGGCACAGTAACACAGCTTCACAAATGCAACACAAAAAACATGCAACACATCTTTGCATCATGAAACAAATGTTCCACAACATAAACAAATGTAACACATCTTAAAATAATATTCTACAATACAGATCCGTTTGACAGCAAGGGTCTTTACCTGCTGAGCCATCTCAGAAGCATAGGATCCATGTCAATTGCAGCCAGTAAGGGCTGAGGCCTGACATACACACCATTCAATTTCCTTAGAGTTATCTTTAATCTCTGTTTGTAGGTACTAGTCTTCTTGTCTATAGACTCTTGGTTTGATATTTTCACTTTTCTTAATATTAGTTTTAACCCATAAGTTTTACAGATTCTTTTTAAACTTCATCAGCTCTAGTGAAACATGCAACCATTTACAACATACTTCTAAAGTTCCTCCTAGCCGGCTTTGTGTCATTTTTTACTTCTTTTACAACCACTAAAAGTAGCATAAGGCCAGTGGTTTTTTGTTTGTTTGTTGTTAGGATTTTTTGTTTGTTTGGTTGGTTTTCAACCAAAAATTTGTTTGTTGGTTTGTTTTTGGTCTTCAAGACAAAGTTTCTCTATATAGCTCAGGTTGTCTTGGAATTCACTCTGAAGACCAAGCTGGTCTCAAACTCACAGAGATCTGCCTGCCTCTGCCTCCTGAGGGCTGGATTAAAGGCGCACACCACCACCACCCAGCAGCCACTGTGTTTTTCTTTCAATGCAGTGAGCAAAGTAGTTTAATGTCTCCTTAGTATAATTCCTGGGTGCTTCAAAAATAGCACAATTCAAGGTTTACAGAAAACAAGCTTCTGTGAAGAAGTAGAAGAAGAAAAGTATCAACACTGCAGTAGGCAAAGGAAGATTTGAGTGACTGGGACTTTTGTCCACAATCACCAGCACTTTTAATTCAAGATTTGTCTCTGACAACTAGCTTCTAGGCTTCAAGACTATAAAAATCATGAAGTAATCCACAAAGAAGGCACTGGTTATTGTTACTTCCGGGTGAGCATGGCACAAAACAGGAAAAGCAAGTGGGATTAGGAATTTTGTAAAGACATAGAATTTTATTTTTGTCATCTAAGCTGCTGGCATGCGCACACACACAGAGGGATATCCCATCCTTAATCTTTTCGAAGCTTTCTGGATTTTCTTTTCTTTCCTTAAAAGTACAGGAAGCAGTGTTTTCCAAAACAGACTCATCTCATCATTGAGGACCAGATGAAGCCCACAATTCTGATCACTTTTAAACTGCTTGAAAGAGTTGGCTGTCATCTTCGTGAGAGTTTCTATTGCTTCAACAAAAATGCCATAACCAAAAAGCAAGTTGGGGAGGAAAGGGTTTATTTGGTTTATGCTTTTGTTGGTCATCACTAAAGGAAGTCAGGACAGGAACTCATGTTTAATCCTGTTGGGCAGGATCCTGGAGGCAGGAGCTTATGCATAAACCATGGAGAGGTGCTTACTGGCTTGCTCCCTCATGGCTTGCTCATTTTCTTTTTTACAGCACCCAGGATCACCAGTTCAGGGATGGCACCACCCAGAAAAGGCTGGGCCCTCCCTCATGAATCACTAATTTTTTTCTTTTTTTTAAAGATTTATTTATTTATTATGCATACAGTTTTTACAGAAGAGGGCACCAGACCTCATCATAGATGGGTGTGAGCCACCATGTGGTTGCTGGGAATTGAACTCAGGACCTCTGGAAGAACAGTCAGTGCTCTTAACCTCTGAGCCATCTCTCCAGCCCCATGAATCACTAATTTTAAAAATGCCTTACAACCGAATTTTATGAAGGCATTTTCTCAATTGAGGTTCCCTCCTTTCGGATAACTCTAAGTTGTGTGTCAACTTGACCTAAGATTCATCAGCACAGCTGTCGACTAGCTTTTAATGGTTCTTCCACCTCCCACAATGCCGTATTTCGCAGACAGCGGCGATTTTGGAACTTTTTCCCTTGCTTTTCATGAACTGTCCTTGACCACTAGTTTTCACCAGATACCTACATGTGCATTTGGCTTGGTTGCAAATGACCTTCAGAGTCTGAGGTCAGCACTTCTGGCCTTCCTCCACTCCAAACACATAGTATTCATTGGATGATGCCATCACGCATAGAATTTTGAAGGTACCGGAAACCTTCTACACACTTGCCCCAAATGTCTCTTAATCAAGATTTTCGCTGGCTGACAGATGTCAAAAGGGTGTTGTATCACGTCCAGCAACTTTCTCATCATGTCTTCCTGAGGTAGGGCCATGGATCTTATCTTGCTAACCATCTGGACCCGGATTCAAGCTCACTCATTCCCGTCCCGCCACGGAAGCCTTTGAGGTGACCGTGCACACCGCCTCTTGACTCCCCGGGCGTCCTCATTCTCACAGCTGTCAGGATGCAGCAAGTCCCGCAAGTCACGATCCCAGTTGCAAAGAGGTTGTTTGTACAGCTCCCAGCAAATCCCCCAAGAATCTCGCTTCGCGATACTTAACAGATTCGTTGGAGGCCACGCCCCCACTATCCCTCAGATCTCGCGAGATTCGGAGAATGGCTCCGGGATCCTGGTAGGTGGGCGGGCAAACCGGAGCAGCAAGATGGCGGCGCAGGCTGTGGCGCTCTTGAGAGAGGTGGCCCGGCTGGAGGCGCCGCTGGAGGAACTGCGTGCGCTGCAGTCCGTGGTGCACGCTGTGTCGCTCCACGAGCTTCGTGAGCAGTCAGCGGAGTTACGCCTTGGCCCGCTCTTCTCCTTACTTAATGAGAACAATCGGTGAGAGATCCCGGGACGGGTGCGTAGGCATGGCTGCAGTGGTTTTTCGGAGAAAAGTGAAGGATATCCCATTGCAAAAACTCCACAACTGTGTGATGACCAGGTCTTGACCGTTCACCCCTTCAGAAGGGATCTTCTGCTGGAAGTGTGGCGGGATCCATTGCATGCCTTTTAATTTCAGCATCCAATTGAGAATTGGATACTGCTTGTGTAATTGTGTGACAGTGTACTGTATACACAGGCGTAGTCATAACAAATTTGTGAGACAGCAGAAAATCTAGGAACAACCAAATTAAGGATATAAGTTATAGCCATGGTTACGCAGCTATTAAGTTCTGACTATGAAAACGTTGAAAAAAATAGGAAATTGCAAAGCTCATGATCCCAATATGTGTAATTTAATCCATTGTATACCCCTACAGGCAAGAGTACACTGTACACCCCAGGATTATCTGTATAAAATATTAATATGGAAACTGCAGTTAAAATGTTAGTAACAGCTTTTGATTTAATACGCATCTATAGTATTGAAAACATCTTGTATGTGGTAATTTGATTATTTAATGGATTTTTTTAAATGTAAGCCAGAATTTTAAACTAACTTTTTAATTAGAAAAGGTAGTGACCTCTTTGATCAACACCAAATGCTTTCAGAGAACTTTCTTACCTCTCTTACCCTATCTCTCTTCAGTATAAGTTTTCTTTCTCTTCTTGCTAGATCTGTTAAGTTGATTTTAACAATCATTATTTTAATGATTCTTTTCCTTTTCTGGCCAGTCCTCACCCTGCAACCAGAGTTAATGTCTCAAGTCAGTTGGCTTGGATTGTCCATGGTTAGTTACCCTTGCTTACAAGATGAAAGCATGGCTATATAGTTTGGTATTTGGGCCCTTCCTGGTATATTTCCAGTCTGATCTTTTATTATTTACTCTACTGAATTTGTCTATCATGTAACACCACTAACATTTCTCAAGTATGACTTGCACTTTTGTAACATTCTAAACCGAATGCCCACTTCTTGGTCCATATTCTGTGAAGGCCCAGCTGGAGTGCTATTCCTCTAAAAAGGCCATTACCTTTACTACAACTGCAAGTGACTGTTCCTCAGACATCTTAGTGGATATTGTCATTGTCTCTGTTCATGATTCTAGACACAGTTCCTTTGTTATAGTTCTGTCTGTCTTTGTGGTTTGAAAGATCTCTGAAGACAGGGACCATGTTTTGTTCATCTCTGCATCTCCTGTTGTGGTGGCCCCCGACCATGAAATTATTTTGTTGCTGCTTCATAACTGTAATTTTCCTGCCATTGTGAATCATAATGTAAATATCTCCATTTTTTTAAAGATATATGTTCCCAGGGAATCGCAGCCTTCAGGTTGAAAACCTCTGCTCTGTGCTAGCTGGCCCATGAGCATCTTGCTGATTCCCCTGTCAGATACATACTGCTATTCCAGCTTTTTCCACGGGTTCTATAAGTCATTGGGCTTTTCATAACAAGTTCGTTCACTGGCCATCCAGCTTATGTTTGTTTGTTATGTTCCCAACTCAGAACTTCAGCTGGAGACTGAACTTGGGCCCTCAGTCTTCCATGGTAAATGCTTTACCCACTGAGCCATCACCCCAGCCAAGATGTGTTTTTTTTTTTAAGATTTATTTATTTATTATGTATACAGTGTACAGAAGAAGGCACCAGATGTCATTAGATGGTTGTGAGCCACCATGTGGTTGCTGGGAATTGAACTCAGGACCTTTGGAACAACAGTCAGTGCTCATAACCTCTGAGCCATCTCTCCAGCCCCCCCCCCCAGATGTGTTTTTAAGGCTTTTGATTCGTATTCCTGTTGCAATCTAGGAAAGTTAGCCTAGTTTAATTCTGTTGGTTTCAGATATATGTTAGCATATTGCCTATTAAAGACAAGTGAATTGTTGAGGAACAAGATCTGTTCCTGGGGCTGGAGAGATGGCTCAGCGGTTAAGAGCACTGTCTGCTCTTCCAGAGGACCGGGGTTCGATTCCCAGCACCCACATGGCAGCTAACAACTGTCTGTAGTTCCAGTTCCAGGCAAACACCAAGGCAAATAAATAAATAAATAAAGTTTTTTTTTAAAAAAAGATCTGTTCCTACAGTGGGTGGTCTACCTTCCTAGCAGCTTTACCGCTCCATCCTGGCTGTTACATCACTGCTTCACTCCTTCACCACCTCCCACAATCTCTGACATGCTACGAATTGGCTCCTTTGTTCTTTTAGCCATCCATTTGCTGTCTGTTTCCTCGACATTAGGGATTGGGCCTAGGATTTGAACACAGTAAGCTTCTACAACAGAGTGACATCCCCAGGCCCCAAGAGATTCTGTAAGCTAAATATCATTATGTTAATTCTCTGCATAAATCACTTGATCATTTGGCATTGCTTCTGGAAAAGGCCTACATTTCAAGGATGGCGTAAGAGACTCTTGGGATCTGTACATGTTTACTTTCATTTCTTGCCATTCATCTCACCCTTCACCATCTTTCTACTCCTCCCCAATTCTGACCCCAGGCATGGCATGCTCCATGAGGTGCCTGTCAAGTTTTAATATGATAGTTTATTTCTCTGTTTTCTTGTATGCTGCTACTTCATCTGCTTGAAACATCTATCTGAATCATTAATTCTCCCCCCCCTTTTTTTTTTTTTTTTTTTATAAAACTTAGTGCAGCATTACTGTCCCTGGAAGCCTTATCCATGCCTTGCAAGCTTATTTTTAATCTCCCACAGCTTCTATCTCTTGCTTATAGCATTTATCTGTAATTTGTCCATTTGAGTGCGTGTTTTCTAGAGTGAGCTTTCTGAAGCTAAACAATATATCCTGTCTTCATAGCCCCAACACAGGCATTTGCAGCTAATAGATACATACTAAATATCTAATGTGTGATTAGAAACTGCTACTTTAAAGAAAATCATCAGGAAGAAATTGTCATGGAGCCAAGTTTGGGTGTTAGGTGGTTGTTTCCAGTCTGACATGATGTGGATAAGCTATGTGGTGTCTCCTTTAGGGAACAGACCTCTTTGTGTGTATCCATTCTGGAGAGGTTGCTCCAAGCTGTGGAGCCAGTTCACCTGGCCAGGAACCTCGGGGTTGACCTACAGAGGGGACTGACTCACCCGGATGATTCTGTAAAAACCCTCACTCTGTCCCAGGTATGGAATCCTAGTAGTAAAATCAAGAAGCAGCCCAGTCATTTGCTGTCAGCTGTTCATTGAAGTCTCCGACATGCCAGGTGTCACACCATTGCTGTTTGAGTTAACAAGACAAACCTGTTGTTTTTATCATGTGAAAATGATTTTTAGGCACTTAACGGTTACTTTGGTACATTATGTTGTTTTGAAGAAGCATGAACTAAGTGTAAAATTCATTAAGTCAATATGTTAAGATAGTTACTCTGACCCTGGCAGCCAAACAATCATAGCACTTGTGTGAAGTGCTGCTGTGGTCAGGCCGGACTGTCTGGCACCACAGCTGGTCACAGTAGACAGCCACTGCCTTCCCTTCTGTACAGTGTATGTTCATTTGGGGGTGGTATTTACTCTTGGCCATATCTATGCTGGAGACTGTAGCAGAAGCTTGCCCTGCCTTCATTAAACCGTCTTACTGCCCTAGAATTAAAAATTGTATTCCTGTTTTATATTACTTAATTTAAAAATTAAGCTTGGGCTGGAGAGATGGCTCAGTGGTTAAAAGAGCACTGACTGTTCTTCCAGAGGACCTGAGTTGATTCCCAGCATCCACATGACAGCTAACAACTGTCTGTAATTCCAAGATCTGACACTCTTACTTACACAGTTATACATGCAGGCAAAACACCAATTTACATAAGATAAAAATAAATTTTAAAAAAAGCTCAAAGTAATTTATCCAAGATTTGTGTGACTAAAAATTAACATATTAGTATTCATATTGTTTTGATTCACCTGTCTTCACTCTTTACCCACTATTTATGTTCCTTTCCATTTAGAAGCATGCCTGCACCCTGTGTACCTGTGTGCTTTTGGCTTTAGTGAATTTGGATCATTGTGAATTTGTAGTGATTTGTATAATAGCTGTAATAACTATTTGTAAAATAATTATATGCTAAAAAATTCAAATATCTTGTTCCCATGTTCTCTTTGGGAAGAGTGTCTTTCTGTTTTGTTGTTTTGTTTTGGTTTTTTCTTTTAGATCGGAAGAATTGTTGAAAATCCTGAAGCTGTTACCGAGATTCTGAATAACACTGAACTGTTAAAGCAGATTGTTTACTGCATTGGTGGAGAGAACTTATCTGTTGCCAAAGCGGTGAGTTGGCTAGAACTTTTCCCTCAGCCTACTGTCAGCAACATTGATGTCCTGAAGTGAGTGAGTAGAAAAGGTTAGGGAATCATCTGTAGGGTGTAGGTAGAATTGAATCTGCAGGCTTGTGTAAATGATGTCAAATACATAGCAGTGAGCTCCTAAGACATCATCATCTGTCAGACTTCTGTTTGGTTGCTCAGTGTTTTCCAGTTATAAGTAACAGTAGGTAATATATGAATACCTGTTGGATTAGGGTATTTTATGTACTAATTTTCATATCAGGCTTAGGAAGTGGTTATAAATATTCTGTACTTTTTCCTTATAAGGCTATCAAATCCCTGTCAAGAATATCACTAACCCACACTGGACTGGAAGCTCTATTTGAAAGTAATTTGCTGGATGATTTGAAAAATGTAATGAAAACAAATGACGTTGTTCGATACAGGGTCTATGAGGTAAGACTAAAAGCACACTTTCTAATGCTTTCAAAACAATGCAGTAAATCTACAAAGGAAGCCATGCAAGATAGCTCACTTATACATATTTATTGAGTATATGGCCTGCATTAGATCCTATATGATACAATACTCACAATATTGAGATGCATTCGTAGCCTAATAAGTGAGACAGTGACAAGCATTTTACATCCTAGACAAGTCACTGCTGAAAAAATGTTGGTACTGATAATGAGTAGAACTGGCTCTTTTTTCTATAGATTTTCTATTGAACACTACTAAAAACGTCACACACACTGTCAGTAGGTCTTTTTGTGTGTTTACACTTGATGCACATGTGATGCAGAGGTCATTCCTCATGTATACCTTGTTCTTTGAGATGGGATCTCATGGATCTGGAATCCACTGATTAGGCTAAACTGCTTAGATGGTGAGCTCCAGAGACCTACCTGTCTTTGCCTACCCAGCGTTAGAATAATAATTGCATACCACTGCACCTGGTGTTTTAACATGAGTCCTCATACTTGTATGTAAGCACTTTAATGACCAACTATCTTAGCCCCTGTGTCATTGAGTAATATAGTAAATGTATGTTGTTAATCTCACTATTGAAGAAATAGCTGACTCGAGTCTGCACACATAAGTAGCATATCTAAAATGAAGCCATAGGGATTATTCTAATTCCCTCATCATATAAATTTATTTCCTTTCCTGGGGACACTGACTTTTCAAGATTTATTTTTCCCTTGTCTGTTTCTTCTGCTTCCTGGCTCATTATTCTTTACCAAACTTTTCAGTATTGAGGATTATGAAGTCCCACCCTCTGCTTTCACATTCACACTATACACAAGTAAATTTATTCTCATGACTTCAGTTTCCACCTATATAACTTTCATACATAAACTTCTAACCTACACCTCTTCTGAGTTAATACTTCAGCTTTCATGTAGCTTCTTGTTCACTGTTGGCCCTTCGTATTCATGCCTGAACTGAATTCCTGGGCTGTGCCATCCATCTATTCGTTTGTTGGGTCCTGGGCCTTGAGCTCATGCTTAAAAAGGCTTATTCTCCCTTCACAAATCCCATCACATCAGTTTTACTTAAGCTGTCTTTCTCCTCGACTGTATAGCTACCACCACCCTATACCAATCTACCAATAGCACTTTCTGCACTACTGTTTTAGCATCCAAATGAATTTCCTTTCATTTTTCTCATCCTTAGTTTCTTTTAAGTGGAATCAGTATTATTTTCCTCAAATTTTAATTGATACACTAAATTGTGTGTATTTGTGGTGTACAGTGTGATGTTTCTTTTTTAAAAAATATTTATTTATCATGTATACTGTATACAGAAGAGGGCACCAGATCTCACTATAGATGGTTGTGAGTCACCATGTGGTTGCTAGGAATTGAACTCAGGTCCTCTGGAAGAACAGTCAGTGCTCTTAACCTCTGAACCATCTCTCCAGCCCCCAGTGTGATGTTTCTTTTCTCTCCCAGTCTGTGTATTCTTTTTTACACACATTGTAACCCATTTAGAGGTTTTCTCCATCTGAATCGGTTCCATTGCATATCATTAATCATTTTCTAGCCAGAAGAGCTTTTAAAATGCTAGACTGTGAAGCGCTGCTTTGACTGCTGACTCTGCCCTTCTCCGCTTTTCAACATGGCGGAGGCACCAGAGCCATGCTTACCTTCCCAGTTCTGGGAAGCAGTATTTAAATATTGTGGAGCTATTTACCACCCCTGCTCCGGAGATCTTAGGATCCACACTATGATTAAGCAGAGCACTCCACTTAAGCATTTGGTAGCAGGGCCTCTTAAAGAGCCCTACAGTTTTTGCTAATAAAGCTGAATCAGGAAGCTACTTTTAAAGGAGCTCACCACTAGCAGACAGAACAGTCCAGAAAATTCTGCTACCAAGAAACCATCTTTGACTATGTTCCCTTTTTTGTTCAATATAAACAGACACCTTAAATCCATCATATGCAACTTGTTGCCTATACTGAGTCTTGTGTGAGACTTTGGGAACCAGCCTTGTTGCAGCTTAAGCAGACACCCTTACCCTCACTCCCCACCCCCTACCCCCCACCCCTGCCACAATTTTTTATAGTTCAATCCCGAACACTCAAACACACAGTGTCTCCGTACTATGACCCCATCAAAGACACAACTCGGAAGCTGCTTTTGGCTCCCTGTTTCTGTGCTCTAGAACTCTTCTTATACTTTCTCAGGCTTTATGTGGGTGTTCATGCCATGTTTAAGTGCCCCACAGTTTGGACCTGCCCACTACTGCTTCTCTGGATCTCAAAGTCCCAAAGAAACACACAGGCACTTATATTAATTTCACGCTAATTGGCCTATGTCTAAGGCATATTGGAGCTAGCCTTTCATCTTAATTCAACGCATTTTCATTAATCTGTCCTGCCATGTGGCCTGTGGCTCACCTGTGTTACCTTACATGTTGATTCTTGGGTGGCTGGATTGCATCTCTGTCTGACTCCACCCTCTTCCCTCTACCTATGCTTCAATTTCTCCACCTACTTCTACGATGCTTGACATAGGCCAAAGTAGTCCTTTATTCACAGCATAAAGACATCACATATATAAGAATGATCTTTGGGCCAGTGAAATGGCTTGATGAGTAAAGTCACTTGCTGCGAAGCCTAATGACCTTCCTCAGAACCCTTCCAGCAGAAGGAAGAACCAGCTCTCACAAGTTGTCTTCTGGTCCCCAGACTCATACTTCCTGCCACAAAATAAATAACTAAATAAAGATGTAAACAACAAGTTCCTGATTTGATGACTTTCTGTTTAAAGTCTTCAGTATCTTTTGTCTTTCAGGACATGCTTGTCAAGTGAAAATGTGGCAGATACATGGATACTTTTGTTGCTTGTTTTGTGGTGCTTAGATACATGCCTTGTATAATAGACAGTGCTTTCCTACTGAATGAGTGTGTGTGTGTACACGCTACTTTGAAAATCTTATTTTTATGTTTGATGATGGTGCAAGTTTTTATGCCAATTAATGATTTCTTGGTGGAATTACACATATACCTAGATGTGGTAGACTATTTCTCTACCAGAGTAATTTATTTTATGTTCAGTGAAGTTTTCCTAGAAATATGAATTGTTAAGAACTTAATTACATATAACACTACATAATTCTGCAAAGTGAGCTCTAACAGATTGGGGACTGTTTTGACCTTTTTACTCTGTTTTTTCAGCTGGTTGTAGAGATCTCTTCTGTGTCATCAGAATCTTTAAACTACTGTACCACAAGTGGATTGGTGACCCAGCTCCTGAGAGAGCTGACGGGTGAGGACGTGCTGGTCAGGTGTGTAGACTCAGAGTTCTTAGAGAAAAATGTCCTTTTTTTGAGAGCCAGCATGCAGCTGTAGGACTTAGTGTGGCCTGTGCTGTTGGAGACTGTACACAGTTTATCTCTAGGAAGCTTGTTGTGTCATAATATATTGAGTTTGGCAAAACCCTGCAAGATATTATAACTGTTTTCATATGACCACATCCTCTGTCCCTGGGCAAGTGTGCTCCTTGCATAGTATGTTACAGCTCTGTTACAGAACAGTAGTGTGTCTCTAGTCAGAAGAGTGCCGAACTCCACAGTGACAAGTGATCCCAAATAAGTTAGGAAAGTAGTGCTGTTCTTGTGCCGTCTTCTGAAAAGGAAGCCAGGACTTGGGCCTTTAGGATGTGGTGAGCAGAATTAAATACAGTAAACTAGTATGAAAGCAGCTTTTAAATGCTCTTCATTTTTGTCCTTTTTGATTTAGAGCCACCTGTATAGAAATGGTGACATCACTGGCATATACCCATCATGGACGGCAGTACCTTGCTCAGGAAGGAGTCATTGACCAGATATCTAATATAATCGTTGGAGCGGATTCAGATCCTTTCTCTGGCTTCTATTTGCCAGGTGAGAGCAGCTAAGTTACATGGACTTCTGAAGGGCACAGATTACCCTTCTTAGTTCTGCTTCCTGTACATGATATCCCAGCTGTCGGCAGTACAGTGAAGGGATCATAGGTTACCATTGAGTGATTTAGTGAATCCAAGTTGACCAATAGGGTACACCAGCTTACTAGAGTGAAGGGCAGAAAACATACCCACAAATACTAAAAATGCATTTGATAAAAGTTCAACATCCTCTTAGCATGACAGCTCAATTAGTGTAAAGGAAGAAGTACATTTTAACAAAGTACAGGCTGTGAGTGACTAATCTGTAGCTGATGGCATGCTCAAGTGTGAGAAATTGAAAGCCTTTTCTTTAGGATCAGAAGCATTGATCCTTCTGTTACCAGTGTAGTTTGGGAAATCCTAGACAAATTAGGAAGGGAAAAATAAAAGGCATCTAAATCCAAGAGGAAGATATGAAATTGTTGCTGTTTATAGGTATGTGGGCGCCATGATCTTACATGCAGGATGCATCATAGACTCCACCAAGAGACTGTCACAGCTAAGAAATAAATTTAGTGAAGTTGTAGGGTCAATAAAAGTATACAAAATTAGTAGCCTTCTACACTAACAATAAACTGTCCAAAAACAGCTCAAGGAAACACTTCCATTATGAGAGCATCTGAAAATACTTGGTGATTATAATGCCATCTTACTCCCGGAAAGACACATAGACTAATAGGACAGAACAACCAGGGCTACACAGAGAAACCCTGACTCAAAAAACAAAAATTAGTGCAGAACCTAGAAACGTTCCGCAAATCTGCCTGACTGTCTGTGGAAAGTTGTTCAGCAGTGCTGCTTATCAGAGACAAGCAAATTTAAACCACTGCGGAGAATCAGTTCACACCTGTTAGAATGACTTGCATCAAAAAAGCCAAAAGACAGGAGGTGAGGATATGGAACAGGGAATCCTGAACATTGTTGTTGAGAATGTAAATTAGTGCAATCATGGGAACTGGAAGGTCTTTAATATAGAATTTGATCTGGGTCCTTTTTGGGTATGTAGACAGGAATTAAAGCAGTTTGCTGAAGCCATATGTGCTGGGTCATTGCAGCATTTTCAGTGGTCAGGATAGAGGATTGCCCTAACACCTATCAGTGAATGTGCAGATGATATGAACTTCATACACTGTGGAAAGCATGCAACCTCAAAAACAAAGGAAGTTTTTTTTAACATGTATAATCTAAGAAAAGTTGAACTCAAAAATAGGTTAAAAATTACAGGGGGTACTATGGCATGTTTTTGTAGCTGTTGGTCAGAACATTCAAAGTACCTGAAACAAATACAAGGTGATTGACTATTCACAATGTATTCTGTCCTTAAATATTGCTAAGAATATATTTTAAGTGTTTTCACCTTATACACAAATTTAAGATAACACATACTTAATTTGCCTATCATACAGTGCAAATATATTTCCAGATGTGTGGTATATATATAATAGCTATGTACAATTTTTCACTAGTTTAAAAAGTTGATTTAAAAAAAAAAAAGAAAGAAAGAAGGGGCTGGAGAAATGGCTCAGCCGCTAAGAGCACTGACTGTTCTTCCAGAGGACCTGAGTTCGATTCCCAGCATCCACATGGCAGTTAACAACTGTTTGTAATTCCAAGATCTGACACCCTGACACAGTTATTCATGCAGACAAAACACCAATTCACATAAAATAAAAATAAATATTTTTAAAAAAAAAAAGAAAAGAAAGAAAGACACTCAGAGTCCCATAGTAATGTGGGATCTGTTGCCCAGGGGCAACTGCACTGTTGACTGAGGTCATGAGAACACAGTGCTCCTTAGAGCTTTAAATTTCACTGGGAAATAATTCAAAGTACCCAAAATGGCATTTACTGTGTGCACCTGATTCATACAGTGTCTGGGGGTAGATGGTGGAGCAGAGGACTGCCTCCAGTTCACTCTGCCTACTCGTAGTTGCTGGAGGTGTATGGCCCTTGAGTCAGTCTGCTGTATTTTATTAGTGATTGCAGCTATTTAGCAGTTTCTTCATATAATGTCTTTATGCTTGCCTTCCTCATTGGCGTCCATTGGTGTGCCCATGCTTTCTCCCTCCCCTCCCCCCTCCCTCCCTCCTCCTCCCTCTGTCTCCCCTCCATGTCCTTCTCTTTCCTTCCTTAACTATAAATCACTGTATAGACCAGGCTGGCCTCAAACTCACAGATCTGCCTCTGCCTCCCAAGCTCTGTTGCCACCTTGGGGTTTCTGTTCTCTCAGGATCACACATCTCATGGGTCTTTCAATCTCCTTATTGGCTCTGCTCCGTGAGTAACACGGTGCTTATCTGTCTCCTCTTTCTGGCCTTCGGTTTATCAGTGTTTCTGTGGAAACATGGGACCCCAATTTGTACTGTCTTATTCCCTCTGCTAAAGTATATTTTTATAAATAAACTTAGGATTTGTGAAGTTTTTTGGAAACCTGGCTGTCATGGATAGTGCTCAACAGATCTGTGAACGATACCCTGTCTTTCTGGAGAAAGTGTTTGAAATGGCAGACAGTCAGGACCCCACCATGATTGGTGTAGCTGTGGACACGGTTGGAATCTTGGGATCCAGTGTTGAAGGAAAACAAGTTTTACAGAAGACAGGTTGGTATAACTTATCTTGGCTTTTGTAAGATAGATTTTTATCTTTGCCTGGAATTCAAAGCAGGTCCATCTGCTGGAGGACTAACTGCTGTAGAGACTGCTTTTCTGAGCAGCAGTCTTTACCCCAGTGTGGAGTTATCTCTTAGTCTCATAATTATGACTGAAAAGCTGTGGCTTTTACTCCTCACTGTATTTAGGTTCCTATACTCGATGCTTACCCTGCTGTAGCAAAGAGAATGGTGTGTTTGGGTCTGTCACATGGTCTCTGAACACATCTCTCTTCTTTTTGTGTTTCGGGTTGATAATCACAATACATGAAAGTATAAATTGTTTTTTTGACATCACACTTATTAGGATGGTTGTAGTGATAGGTTACACAGTCAAAAACCTAAGCAGACAGCTGAGGAATTTCTTGGTCCTTGAGTACAGGGACAAACAGCTGAGATTCAGTAGCACACACCTTTAATCCCAGCACTGCTGGGAATGATGACCTACACCCTTAATCCCATAACTCCAGAGATTTCCTCTGTTTCTGGGAGTTGAAGGCTAGCTACAAAATAAAGTAGTTCACACCTTTAGTCCTAACCTGGATGGGATACAGCTGACAGAAGCGTATATAAGGCCTCTTAGGAACCCAGCAGAGACAGAAGCAACCAGGAGCAACATGGAGGAAATTGCAAGACAGCTGGGTGAGAATTGACTGTAGTACTTCCTCTCTCTGATATTTCAGCCTTTCCCTGATATTTGGCTCTGAGTCTTTTCATACAATCCGAGTTTGTGCTACAGATAATCATTAATTTTTTTAAATTAAAAAGCATAGCAAGGGGCTGGAGAGATGGCTCAGTGGTTAAGAGCACCGTCTGCTCTTCCAGAGGACCCGGGTTCGATTCCCAGCACCCACATGGCAGCTAACAACTGTCTGTAGTTCCAGTTCCAGGCAAAACACCAAGGCAAATAAATAAATAAAGTTTTTTTTTTAAAAAAAAGCATAGCAAGTGTTCAGATGTTGAAAAACTCTTGTGTTTTCTGATCAGACTATGAAATGGTACAATTACTATGGAAAACAGTATGGAAGTTCCACAGAAAATTAAAGGCAGAATTAACATAGATGAGCCAGCAATTTCACTCCTAGATACAAAGTAAACAAGGTGGAAAACACAGGCCCAAGCAGGTGTCTGTATACTCCTGTTCATAGCAGCATCAGTCCACTCATGATAATTGTAAACCAGTGTACTAGCTCTGCTGGATAAATGAATGCTATTACATTTGATGGAATCTTAACTTTGTAAAAGTATGAAACTGACACAAGCTGTAGCCCCAAAGAAGTTTGAAGATACGCTGAGAAAAGAAAGCCAAGGAGGGAAGACTTCACAGACAAGGATATAGTAAGCACATAGATCAAGTTCATGGAAAGAGCAAGTGGAGATTGAATGCCAGGGCATCAACCCTAGTGTTCAAGATAGGTAAATGGTTTTACCATTATTCTTCACAGGAACTCGCTTTGAACACTTCCTCATGAGAATAGGATATCAAGCAAAGAATGCTTCCACAGAGCTAAAAACTAGGTGTTTGGATGCTGTTTCTTCTCTTCTGTATTTACCAGTAAGTAGATGGAGAAATTATTGAAGGATGGTGGGGTCTACTTGGGGGGTGGTCAGCTTCGCACTAGTCAGTTTAATGTTCACATGGATCTCATGCTTCCCACTTTGGTGGAGCACACCTATAATCCCAGCAACTCGGGGGAGGCAAAGGCAGAAGAATCTCTGAGCGACAGGGCTACACAGAGACCTTGTCCAAAAAAAAAAAAAAAAAAAAAAAAAAACAGAAAAATGATAATAAAAAAAAAAAACAGAAAAATGATAATATGATAATCTTTGCTGGTGACTAGTTACAGGAGAAATATTGAGAAGTATTTTTAATTTTTTAGGAGGTGTTTGTATTGATTGTATCCACCCTCTTCCCTTTTCAACACCCCTTCCCTGTTCCTCCAGTGCTCTCCTCCCAATTTCATGTTTTCTTTCTCTCATAACCACTGATCTTTGTCAGTGCTTTGTCCATTTGCACTGGAGTATGATGTCAGAGCCACACGTGCAGAGACTGTCCATTCCCTGGCTGCTGTTATTAACTGTCTATAGCTCTTCCTCATCCATATTGGAATTTGTGGCTTAAACTTGTGCAGGTAACCACAGCTACTAGGAGTTTATGATGCACCATTGTGCTCTGTCCAGAAGTCAGCATTTCATAGCACTCCTCCCCAGCCAGCTGGTACATTCTTCTTGGCCTCTCCTCTACAGTGTTCCCTGAGCACTGGAGAGCTGGGGATTGCTGCAGATGTCTCACATTAGGCTAAGTAAAGCCACTCATTCTTGGTAGCCACTGCCCATTGCAAAAAGAAACATCTCTCACCAAGGCTGGAGGCAGCACAAATGTGAGTATAAATGTATTCAGTTAGCAAAACAGTTAACAGTAGGTTCCCCTTTAACACCTGTGACTTCCTCCCTTGGTACCTTTTCTCAGAGCAGCATGATTGTCTTATTTCCTCTGCATCTGCTGGTGTCTCTCATGGTATCTCTGCCAGTATCTCTCCTCTGCTCTTCTGTACCCAGAGTTTTCTTAGTCTGGTAGCCCTGCCCTACTTCCTGTCTGCCTTCTGGCCAATCAGCTTTTTATTAAACCAATAGGAGGGACAAATCCCACTACACTCAACCATGAGTTTTTTAAATTACTTTATTCTATGTGTATGGATGTTTTCTTATATGTATGTCTGTGCACTGCTTGTATACAATGCCCTCAGAGGCTAGGGAAGGGCATCAGATCCTCTGGAACTAGAGTTACAAGTGGTTGTGAACCTCCATGTGGGTGCTGGGAATCAAACCAGAGTCCTCAGAAAGAGCATCTGATGCTCTAACTTCTAAGTCCTCTCCTCAGCCTGCACCTATGGCCTTTTAAGGTTTACAGTACCAAGCATAAACTCTTTCTTGTGGAGCAGTCAGCACACCTTTCATGTAAGGTCAAATTGTAGCATTCAGGGGCCAGTAGTAGGGAAGAATACTGATGTTTCTTCTTCCCAAAGCCTTCACGGTGCTTTTTGGTACTATGGAAGCCAGCTAGCTGAGACAAAGTTCCTAAGTCATTGATTTTTCTGTGTCTTACAATCAGAGTCTGGGTGTCTTTGAGAACAGGGTCACTTTTTAGTTATGGTAGGCAACCAAGAGCAATGGGCATAGCCTGTTTTAATGGGGGGGCCTCTCTGGGACCTTGAAGTTAACGTGTTCTCACTGGGGTTCTCATTTAATGACCCATTTCTTGTGGGAACAGCATTGTCTGCTCATGCCAAATACCACCATTCAAATTCCCTCAAAATAGGGAGGGAGAGGCTTTCTCTTTAATTTTGATTGGCTTACCCATAACCCCCTCCTCATCTACTAAATTTTATTTATTATTGTGTTTGAGAGAAAGTGGAAGAGGGTAGAGGTGTATATGTATAGACATAGATGCCACAGTAGACGTGTGGAGGTCAGAGGACAACTTTGAAAAGTCAAATCTTTCTTCCTACTTTTATATAAAACCAGGGATTGAATTCAGGCCAAGTTTATGCAGCAAGTGCTTTTACCCGCTGAGGCATTACTAACATTCTTTTTTTTTTTTTAAACTTTATTTATTTATTTATTTGCCTTGGTGTTTGCCTGGAACTGGAACTACAGACAGTTGTTAGCTGCCATGTGGGTGCTGGGAATCGAACCCAGGTCCTCTGGAAGAGCAGATGGTGCTCTTAACCGCTGAGCCATCTCTCCAGCCCCAGGCATTACTAACATTCTAAACAAAAAGTGGAGTAATGGAATGAAAGAGAGCTAGAAATTACTTCATCCTCCAACAAAAATGGGAACTTTCTGAGCTGGATTTGGGGATGAGTTCTCCAAGAGTAGCTCATTTAAACAAGGCTCTCCGTGCTGTAGCTGCTAGCCTTTGTCCAAGTGTGCTAGCCTTGTCGTGAGCATTTCCGTTCTGTCTCATAGCCTGAGCAGCAGACAGATGACTTCCTGAGGATGGCGGAATCCTGGTTTTCTTCCTTATCTCGAGATTCTTTGGAGCTCTTTCGTGGCATCAGTAATCAGCCCTTTCCTGAACTACACTGTGCTGCCTTGAAAGTATTCACAGTAGGTATTCTCTTCTCCGGGGGTCCTCTGTGTACACACACAGCAGCTTCTGCTTCAACACTGCAGGGGCAGTGAGGGAGAAACATGTGTCAGCAGATTGTCAGTAAAAGGTATCCAGTGTGTTTGAGGTTGAGTCATAAATAAAATCCTTGACTTTGTGTGCAGCCTCACCCTTGTCTCTTTCCTGAGCCTAATTCCTGCTGTCCTTTCTGGCACTTTGTGCTCAAGTGATGTCATCATTTGTTATCTCTGACCTTTGCCTTGCTTTCTGACCTCAACACTGCTAATTTTGCTTGTGAACCTCTTACTTAGTCAAAAAGAAGGAGCGTTAGCACAGTTTGCCTGAGTCTGTACAGTGGAGTTAAGCGATATTGGTCTGCATATGTGATACATAAATCAGCATTGAGTTCCCCCCTATGCAGCTTGATGTTGAGCCTTTTCTGAAACTTCCAGTCTGTGGAGGAAGCCAGATCATAAATACAGTTTAGAAGTTAGTTATAAAATTGGAGCTAGGCATGGGTTCCACCTGTGCATGCTTTCCTATTGTATTGAAATGCTTGTTAACTTCTTCCCATGCTTATCTTCTTAGCCTCAGCATGTAACTAAGTGTAATCACAATAGTGCTCTTATCCCAGAACCCAGAATACACACTAGGCCATGATAAGAGGGAATGAGAGAATAAAGCCTGTCTTAAGGAACACAGGTGTCTTCAAGACTTCCAGTTTAAGTCTAAAATAGTGAGGCTTTAAAAGTACTTTGGGATGCTTCACCTTGGAAACAGTCATCAGCATTGATGTTTCATGACCTTAGTTCTTGGTCTTCTGACCCTGATTTGGTCAGGTGGGTAGCTGGTGCTGCTGGCCTGAGGAAGAAACGAGGTTGCAAAATACTAATTGTTTACATTTATCAAAAGCTCAGTAGCTTTTGATAAACATGTAGGTTGCTGACTCATTTTAAAATTTGAGAAAGACTGAAAAATAGGGAATTTTAAATCACAAAGTTCAACACTTGCATTTGGTCTTAGTTTTAACATTAACTTACTTGGAGTGCAGTGTCTCCAGAGGACAGTGCTTGGTGTATGCTTGTTGCCTCTGCCCATCCCATTCCCAGTCATCTAAGTCCACCTGTGGTGGATACAGGACCCAGGCCAATGTGGTTCTACTGTCAGTGCAGAGCATGCATACTCTTAGACTTTAGTTTTTGGGTTTTTTTTAAATTATTATTTATCTATTTATTGTGTATACAGTATACAGAACAGGGCAACAGACCTCATCATAGATGGCTGTGAGCCACCGTGTGGTTGCTGGGAACCGAACTCAGGATCTCTAGAAGAACAATCAGTGCTCTCAATCCCTGAGCCATCTCTCCAGCCCCTAGACTTTAGTTTTAAAATGCATCTGGATTAAAAGAGGCTATTAGACTGTTGTCATTCCATTAGCTATTCACAATGTGCCATTCTTCTGCAAGTAAAGATTTAGATACATGTTATAAATGATGCTACAATGAACATTTCCCAAAAGAATTCTCTTATGTACAAGTTTAAGAGTAACCCTGATGGGCAGTGGTGGTGCACACCTTTAATCCTAGCACTTGAGAGGCAGAAGGTAGATCTCTTGAGTTCAAAGCCAGCCTGGTCTACAGAGTGAGTTCCAGGACATCCAAGACTACACAGAGAAACCCCATCTCAAGAGTGTCCCTGAAGCAATATTGTCTTCTCTGGTTTTGTTCTTTATTTTTGTACCATTTTTTTAGTGTTGTCTAGAAATTGGATTGGTTCTCAACTTGTGGGTCACTCACTACCTCTTTGGCAAATCCCTTATGTTCAAAAATATGTACATTATGATTTATAACAGTAGCAAAATTATAAAGTAGGAACAAAATAATTTTATGGTTGGGGTCACAACAACATGAACTGTATTAAAGGATCATAGTGTTAGGGAGGTTGAGAACCCCTGTTCTGTCTTTCATGTGGTAGGTTTACTCAGGCTGTTAGGTATTCCTTGCAAATAATTGAGTCTTTAAGGTTTTTTTGTTGTTGTTTTATTTTGTTTTTAAATATTTATTCATTATGTATACAGTATACAAAAGAGGGCACTAGATCTTATTTTAGATGGTTGTAAGTCACCATGTGGTTGCTGGGGATTGAACTCAGGACCTCTGGAAGAACAGTCAGTGCTCTTAATCTCTGAGCCATCTCTCCAGCCCGAGTCTTTAAGTTTTTATTGCAATGAGCCATAGTTTACTTACCTGGGCTCATTATTAGCCATTTAAAGCTTTCACATTGTGATGAACATCTTTGTATAATTTTAGTATTTAAAATATGTACTCTCTTCTGTATACTGTATATCTCATAAATAAATATTAAAAAAATAAAATATGTTTCTCAGGAATCTGTTTACTTGGACAAAGGACAAAGCCTTTAAGGTTTGTGAGCCATGAGTATTGTGTTGTTCAATTTATGGATTTACTTTCTTAACACCTAGGTGAACTGTATTCTCTGTCTGCCTTTATTTCAGGCTATTGCAAACCAGCCTTGGGCTCAGAAACTTATGTTTAACAGTCCAGGTTTTGTGGAATTTGTGATGGACAGGTCTGTGGAACACGACAAAGCTTCAAAAGATGCCAAATACGAACTGGTCAAAGCACTTGCCGATTCCAAGACAGTTGCAGAGATCTTTGGGAACTCAAATTATTTGAGACTCAAAACCTACCTGAGTGAAGGTCCATACTATGTGAAGCCTGTTGCCACGACAGCTGTGGAAGGAGCGGATTGATCTGGTTCAGTTAGGACAGAAGACCATGTTTTGACCAGGATTTCTCAAGGCATATGATTCCATCTATGTTTTAGATGGCAGGGCTTCCCTCTTCCAGAGCTTTCGAGGAGTGTCTGGTGCAGTGAAAGCAGCTGCATGTACAAGAGCACTAGTGCTTCTCTGGCCCTCTGGCCACCATAGTCTGCTGCAAGGTCAAAGGTTTGTTTTCTCAGAAAGTTTCCACGGGCACACTCGGGACTTCATTTAAAATTAAAATAAAGCCAAAATGATTCTGGTTTCTTTTCATCACTTTTCTTTTTCCTTATCAGATTCCACCTCAGAATCTTGGGTCCCTGAAAAATAAGTCATTTGGAATCATCTAATTGTATTATTTGTAAACAAGGAATAAATGGTTTTAATAAGTTTTTTTGTTTTGTTTTGAAAATGAAAATTTCTAAAAATTGTTTGGGATTGATACTTTTGCTTTTTGTCAGTTTTACTTATGTTACAAGGGAGGGGGGTGGCAAGAGATTAGTCTTAACCGGAAAGTTCTCTGAATTGTCTTCTTATTGGTGGGTCGTCATTGTGAAGGGCTTGGGGTAATTTCTCTGATCCATGAGAGTCAGTAAGGAGAAGAAAGTGTGTACAAACAAGATGCTGTCTCATTGGCTTCCACACACTTCTCCTTCACCTCTTCTCTCCGGTGTCAGTCTCTCTAAACAGTAAGACTTTACACACAGAAATCTGATGACCAGAGGTTTCTGCATTGGCTTGACAATGACCAGTTTAGAATCAGGAAGTGTTTCTTTCAGGCTGTGGTGAGGTTGATAAGTCAGCCCTTCCTGTGACATGATTCTCAAGTGACTGGATCCTGGTCCAGCTGCATCATTTCTCCTCTGGTGTCTCAAGTTTCCTGTTTCCATACTGACCTTTTCTCTACTGCCAGAATCACAAATTAGGACACAGCCAGATATTTCCTGGCATGAAATATTCAAAGTGCTTTCTGCTTTAGTGACATTCATGATGGGTTTTTTCCCTCAACTTTTCTGGGTTTTTTGTTTTGTTTGTTTGTTTGTTTTCTTTTTCCAGACAGGGTTTCTCTGTGCTGCCCTGGAACTCACTGCATTGCCCAGGCTGGCCTCAGACTCCGAGGTCTGCCTGCCTCTGCTTCCTGAGTGCTGGGATTAAAGGTGTGAGCCACGGCACCTGGTTTTCATTCTGCTTTTGTTGCACTTTTTTTTCAGATTTAATAAGCTATAAGTTTATTATTTTGCATTTAATAAGCAAGAGAGAGAGAGACTTTTCACAAACTAAAACAGCCAGAGACGGCTTGAGTACAAAACAAACCAGCAAATTGTCCAAATGTAAAGACAGCATAAATGCACACATGTCTAGCCTCTGGAGTTTCTGCCAGTGAACCCTAAAGAGGGGATCAAGCAATTCTGTTTCCAGACTGTACCTACAGAAACAGCTGCTGTGCAGTTGAAGTTCTTTGAGGGAAAAGTTGCTATGTCTCTCAAACCTATACAAACTGGTTCATAGACCCTCTACAATTGTCCACACTCCCACCACCAGCACCTGAGACATCACAGCCACCACCAGTGAGCAGCCTTGTACACCATATTGCTGAGAAACACTGTATATGCCCACATTCCTGATCCTAATTCTAAGGTTTCACAGCCCCAAGCTTAGGAAAGAAGCTAGAGTTACATACATACCATGGAGGAGTAAGCAACAGCTCTGTTTGGAAGCCTTTCCACACTGTTCCATGCTCACACAGCGAGGCCTACCATTTCCCAGGATACTGTTATAGGTCTCTTTTCCATAATAAGCCGTGGGGCTGGAGAGATGGCTCAGCGGTTAAGAGCACCGTCTGCTCTTCTAGAGGACCTGGGTTCGATTCCCAGCACCCACATGGCAGCTCACAACTGTCTGTAGTTTCAGTTCCAGGCAAACACCAAGGCAAATAATTAAATAAATAAATAAAAGTGTTAAAAAAAAAAAAAAAAAACCATAATAAGCCGTCTAGGGAGCACTCCATCTCCTGTGCCACTGCTGCCACACCTTGTCCCTAACTGGAACCCCTCAAAGCAGCTGTGAGCAGCTTCAGTTATTGAGCTGAGTAGTAGTGCTTGCCCCTCAAGAAGTAGACACATCTATCTAATGATGCTATTTCGCTTCAGGGCCTATATATGTTGCCCTGACCCCAGGGCACTCAGGCTTTAGTCCAGAGGAGCACTTGGTGCTGGAACTTTGATAACACCTCTTACCAAGAAAACATCTTTGGCTGGTCATTATCGGCCTACCCTCTGGGAGGAAGAGCCAGTGTCTCACCTTCCTGCATCTGGACTTGTGCTATAGTCTGAGATGCTCAGGTATCCCCCTAGATTGGGAATGAAGTCAATGCTGCACTGCTTCCAACCTATCATTCCCAGGACATTCATGCCATTGCAGCTCCAACCAAAGAGCCTGCACCACTGCTGTGTCCTAACACTCCAAGATGTGCATCACTACTAAGCAGCAAGCTTTACAACAATGCTCCAGTCACCACTGTCCCCAATGACTTCAGAACGTAAATTGCAGCTGTGTTCCACTATTTAGGACCTGCAACTGTTGTGTAACAATTTATTCTGAGGTTGAAATCTTCCATCCTAAAAGGAAGCTCTTTTATTTTTTAAAGGTTTATGTATGTATTTGTTTATTATATATACAGTATTCTGTTTGCATGTATGTCTGCAGGCCAGAAGAAGGCACCATGTGGTTTCTGAGTCATTTCTGTTCCTGTAAGTAACCTCTTGCCCATATTCCTATAAATAACCCCAATAAAACTCATCGGTTTGCCAAGCTGCACTTTGGTGGTATCTGTACTTTGGTCTGTTGTGGGCTCCCTCTCTGGGGCAAGTATAAGTGTGTGTAGTGTCTCCCCAGAAAAAAAGTTTTGTCATCCACAATGTCTCTGGAACACATTCCTCGCTAGATTCATGCCAGTGTTGGCCCATGATACTCATTCACAGTGTTACTTCGTTGTGTGGGTGTGAGCTTCTGAGGAATTCCCTAGAATTATAGCCCTTGGCTTGATGGGAAAGCTGTATTTATCCACGCTAAAGAGTGAATCTGTTCGCATGCCACAGATTCCTCAGTTGTTAGGTAGGACACTGAGTCCTTGAACACAGTGTAGTCAGACTCAGCACCACCAAGGATCCTCTCAAGTAAGTCAACCCTGTGAAAACTTAGAATATGACTTACTCTCAGTCCTTATTACCAAGAGCCCTAAAGTCTGTTGCCGCAGGAACATGGACCCAAGGCCATTGAAGCATCTGTAGTCATTGGTGACATCAACTACAGCTATGCAAAAGCAGCACTGTTAGAACCACCCTGCCCAGTGAGCACCTAGGATCTAAGTGCTGTGAGTCCCTATAAAAGGCATGCTGGAAAACTGAAGGAGGACTATCAAAAGAGACATAAAATGTGGTTTCCATGGGAAGAAAAGCCCCATCGACTCAAATGTCTGAATGTTTGCTCATGAAAGTGACAGTATTGGGAGGTGTGGCCTTATTGGAGAAAATGTGTCTCTAGGGGTGGGCTTTGGGGTTTCTGAAGCCCAAGCAAGGTTCATTGTCTGTTTGTCTCTTTGCTGCCTGCCAGTCCAGTTCTGGGCTTCTTTTCCAGCAACATGTCTGCCTGAATGCCATCATACTTCCCGAAATGGCAATAGTGGACTAAACCTCAGAACTGTAAGCCAGCCCCAGTTAAATATCTCCTTTTATAAGAGTTGCCATAGCCATGGTCTCTCTTCTCAGCAATAGAACACCAACTAAGACAGATACTATAAAAGTAATCAGGTAATCCTCTACTATCTACCCCACAGATGGAATTTATGAAGTGCCTGATGAGAACATCAAAATAATGATTCCAAGGAAACTCAGATAAAAGAGAACACAGGTCATTTAGTGAAACCAAGGAAGCATTCTTCATCTGCATGAAAAAAGTCACACACAGAGAATTTAATAGTCTTGGAACTGAAGAACTCAATGAATTGTAATTGAAATTTTAACAACGTATCAGCTCAAACAGAAGATTTTTTGGATTTTGAGATGGCTCAGCAGTTGAGAGAACTTGCTACTCTTGAAGAGGATCTGAGTTTGGTTCCCAGTACTCACATCAGGTGGCTCACAACTATTTGTAACTCCAAAATAGCCTCGTCTGGCCTATACAGACAGACACACAGATATGTAAATACAAATTTTAAATTCTTTTTTAAAATTCAATCTTAAATCTCTAGAAATAATGCAGAGCAGAGCAGTAGAAAAGTTAGAAAGATGAAAAGTCCTCCAGGGTTTATCAACAGGCTCTTACACTGTCAGATTGTCAGGGGAAAGATGGAGAAAGCCCAGGAAGATTACTTAACATAATCCCAGAACATATTCCAGCTCTTGGGTGACAGACTTCCAAAGAAAAATCTGAATTCAAAGTTAGACTAGTGGGAAAATGTATGATCAAAGGAGAACAAAGCACAATAAATGAAAGACTAAAGAGTTGATGGGATTTGTAGGATAATATCATGAGACCAAGTCTTTGAAATATAGGAGGCCCCATAGTGAACTAGACCAGTTACTTTAAAGAAACTATCTTAGGAAACTTTGCAAAAGATATAAATGTCCAGGTACTGGAGATATGGTGATGCACACCTGTTATCCTAGCTCTCAGAGGACCAAAGCAGGAGGATCACAATTTCAAGACTAACCTGAGCTATGTAGCAGTACCTTGCCCCTCCCCACCCCCATAAATGTCCTCACTGATATCCAGTTAGCCAACTGGTCTACTTCATCTGTAGATGTGCATTTAATCTACTGTTAGAAATAAAATCTGGTGGTTCATTTTCAAAGGTGCCTTGAGCCAGCTACAAATAAACAGGAAAGGCTAGACCTCTGCTAATGCCTGTGCTAGTCTAGCTATTTCCCAAACTCTCCTAAGCTAGATACACAAAGTAGAAGCTTAAAGTAGAAAATTACTAGTGCCCAAGCTTTCCCACAGTTCCATGCTTCCAATAAGCTTTAAAAGAAGCAGGATGCAAAACAGAGATGAACCCACATGTGGGTTTTGTTGAGAAAGACAAATTTAAGCTACAACCCAGGGCATGTAAGACCATGCCCTCTTCATTATTCAAATAAGGTGGAAGGTTATGTGGCATTCACCTGCCTCCCATTCTAGAATGACACCCAACTTTGCAAGGACATAAAAATAAACGGTGTCATGGTGTCACTTTTTTTCTCTGAGTCCCTGGTACTCTTATTTTGAAGTGAAAATCATTGTTTCTCACATCTAAAAAATGTGTCAAAAATCCCAAAGATACTTCTCACCAAAATAAAAAACAGATTGTAATATGGATGCACAAAAGACCCTAACTAGTCACACCAATATCAAGCAAAAAGAACAAAGTTGGATGTATCACACTATCTGACTTCAAAATACCTGGGACTACCATAGAAAGACACATGGATTAGTAGAACAGAACCGAGTGCTCAGAAATAAAATTTAAAGTTTATGATCAGTAGCCAAGAAAGATGCCAAGAACACAATGCTAGATAGAGTACATTGTCTTAGTAAATGGTGGTGAGAAAAACCATGTGGAAGGATCGAATTAGACCTTCGACCCACAGCATATACAAAAATGATATCACAACAGTGATGCCTCAAATACAGACTGCAAATGTCAAACTACCAGAAAAAAATGTAAGTGGAAAACTTGATGGTGTTTATTTGGGTAGAAATGCTTTGATAGGACTCACACAGCACAGCAACAGACAGAGACATGAGGGTGAAACCACAGTAAAAAGCTGCATGGCAATGGTAAGCATCAACATGACGCTGTGACCTGTAGAGCAAGAGAAAACATCCCCATCATCTAGTAAGAGAGAAATGCTCAAAACATATAAGAAAAAAATTTAAAATGGGGAAAATGTATAGAATCAATAGGAAGAAACGGATTGTTTTGTTTTGTTTTGTTTTCCGATCCAGTGTTTCTCTGTAGCTCTGGTTGTCCTGAAACTTGCTCTGTAGACGAGACTGGATTCAAACTCAGAGATCCACCTGCCTCTGCCTGAGTGCTGGGATTAAAGGCTAGTGCCACCACTATTTACCTGGCAAGAAACAATTCAAAACCAAGCAAAAACAAACAAGCAAACAAAACCAACAACAACTACATTTAACATTTCTCAAGAGAAGATATGCAAATAGCCAATGGAGCTGGGTACAGTGATGTGATCTGGTAGTCCCAGCTACTCAAATTTGGAGGTGAGTGGGCCCAGAAATTCAAAACCTTCCTGGGCAACCTAGCATGATCCCACCTCAAAACAAAAGTCACAAATGGCTAAGGGAAGTGAAGAAATAGTTATCATTATTAACTATCAGGAAAATGTAAGTTAGATCTACAGTGAGATATCACCTACCTATTAGTTGAGCTAATGTATAGGAGCAAAAGATAAGTGATGATGAGGGTGTGGAGAAGAAGGAGTCCTTGCACACCACTGGAATGAATGTTCATGCTGGAGCCATTACAGAAAGCAATGTGGCAGTTCCTCAGAACTGAAAGTTAGGACAGGGCTGTGGCAAAAGGACAGAAATGTCCTTTTGAATATATTCCCAAAGAACATAAAATCAGGATACTTACTCTACTCCAATCCTTGGAGCATTAGTCACAATAGCCAAAATATATAATGAGTTAAGTGTCCATCAATGAACAGATAAAGAAAATATGATCAGGGCTGGTGGGACAGCTCAGTGGGTGGAGGCATCTGCTGCCAAGTCTGCTGCTAATGAACTAAGTTTGGTCTTCAAAACCACATGGTGGAAGGAGAGACTCGCCGGACTGTTCCCTGGTGTGTTATGCCACACATACCATTTGAAAAGAGAAAAATGTGGATGATAGTCACGAGGGAATATTATTCCTTCTTAAGAAAGAACTATTGGGCTGGAGAGATGGCTCAGCGGTTAAGAGCACTGACTGTTCTTCCAGAGGTCCTGAGTTCAATTCCCAGCAACCACATGGCAGCTAACAGCTGTCTGTAGTTCCGAGATCTGACACCCTTACACAGTTATACGTTATACATGCAGGAAAAACACCAATTCATATAAAAAAGTATTTTTTTTTTTAAAAAGGAAGAACTATCCCTGGGACCATGGTGACATCTAAGCCCAGGCTGCTGATGAGGACCATGTCTGGGTCCATGGTCCTGCCATAACTGGGGTCTGTATTGATGATGTTCATGCCCCATGGTAACATCAAAGGCCACAAGGATGCCTGGGATCTAGGGCACACCCTCTGGCCATGTTGGTGTCTGAAGGCCATGCCACCACACGGGTCATGCTGACCTGGGTGACCTGCACTGCCACACAGGGTCATGGTATCATTTGAACCTGGGCCTAGGGCCATGTCTGAATCTATGGCCCCACTGTAGCCGGAGTCTGGGTTGATGTCTTAAGTATTTATTATCACCAAGAACTGTGTCAAGACCCAGTATCTGGAGAGTCACCTGAGACCATATTGGTGTCCAAGGGCTTTGCTGCCATGAAGGCCATAGTGACATCCAGCCTGAGCTGCTGCTGAGGGCTGTGTTGGAGTCCATGTTCCTAGTGCAGCTGGAGTCTGTGATGATGTCTATGGCCTATGTTGCCACGAGGGTCATAGGAGCCATGTGTGATGAAATCCCAAGGGCTCTGCTGAGCCAACCCTGTCCCTCACTGGCCCTGAGATAGTTGGCCCTGCCCCTAGCTGTACACTGCAGCAGGAGAGCTGCCTTCCCCCTCAAACTTGGGAAAGATGGCCCCACCCCTCACCATGGGCATGGGAGAGCCGGCCCCAATGGCATGGGTCTAGGAGAGCTGGCTCTGCCTCCCACCTGGTCCCACTGGCCCAGACCAACCAGCTCAACTACCACACAGACACATACCCTGGGCCTTGGGTTGGCCCACCTATGACCTGCTGGAGTGTATGAAAAGACTGGTCCTCTGAACGATAACCACGGGATCTCTATGGCTCAGGGCAACAGGAAGATATCTGAGAGGCATTTCGGCAAGGGTCCAGTGATGATGGAGTGCCAGAAGCCTTGAATTGGACCACTGACTCATTGCAATGAACATTTTGTGGGTGGGGCTGATCAGACAAAGGTACCTTTGTGACACACCAAAGCTCCTGCCCGATGTGGACAAATGAAGAGGTGATGGGAAGAAAGAGGAGTGGGTGTTTTTTTTGTTTTTTAACTGACTTTGGAGGAGTTCTTTTGGGGGAATGGTGCAGGGGTGAGGATATGAAGGAACTAGGAAGTGGGCTGGATTGAAGAGCATGATATGAAATTCCCAAAGAATTAGTAAAGAATTATGTTTTTTAAAAAAACAAAGAAATATCAACAGGGAGGGAAAGGAAATAGGTGAAATAGGCCAAGTACAGGAGACAAATAACCACGTTATTTATGTACATCGGCAGGAAAAATGCCAAACTCAGTAAATGATGGTTTCTATATTCAGAGGGTTGTTAGTCAAGGTACCAAACAATATCAGTTTGATAGAAATAAGTTCAGGAAATCTATTATACTTCACAATAATGATAGTTAGTGTAGTTAGGCAGGCACGCAGGCAGCCTCGTAACACACATATACATGCACACAAAATAAATGTAAAAAAATTTAAAAAGATGTAACACTTTGCATACTACAATATGTTATAATGAAATTTAATGTTCTCTCTTTTCTGAAAGATTTTATTTTGAAAAGAATCACACCATGCTAATCTAAATGTCTTAAAACATCAAAAACAAGATGTCAAGATTGAATAGATGTGAGCACTAAGAACATTTTGTGGGTTTGCTAGGTATGAGTAAAGATTTGGGTTGCTACACAACACAAGGACATCAAGTTGCTTTATATAATGTGCCAACAGCAATTTAAAAACAAGAGACTTAAGATAAAAACAAGTGAATACTATTCACCAAAAAGCAAAGCATTGCCTTGCCCAGTCCCCACATGAAAATGCCTAAAGTTGTCAAGGTATGTCAGAAGTTTGCAGGAGATGAGCCCATAGTAAGTCTCAAACAGTGAACACTCTTTCCCATTATTCATTTCTCTCCATGCCAGGGAAGTTTCAGCATCTGTAGCTTCTGAGGATGTAAAGATGAACTTGTAGCAACATCTGTTATACACAATGTGTCTTTTCCCAGAAAACCTTGAATTGTGGATGGGTATAAGGCCAACCAACTTAGCACAAATCCCTACTAATACATCAGCTGATACCCTTATAGGTGCTTGGTTTAAGACCACATACACCATCTTAACCACATCTTGGGACATTATAAAGGCCTCACCACTGCAGTAGTCTGGGTAGTATTGTTCTGGGTACTCACTAAGAGAAACAAATTCTTGGCTGTGGGGGTCTCTGTTAGGTATATCCTGGTGAATAACCCTTCCTACATAGATACCTTCCAGGTGTTCCTTTAGACTGAGGAGATAGTCTACCAAGCCTGGTAGATTGATAAACATCTCTTCATCAGCTTTGAGGATGAACAGGGCATTAGGACAGAAGGCCACAGCCCACTGAGTCATTAAGATGAACTTCAGGGTTTGGTTTTCAGAACTGTCCAAGAAGATCCCTTCAATGATATCGTTATTCTTCTGAGACTCTGTGTCTATCTCTTCCTGGGTAGTTACTAGAGCTGGCATTCCCAGAGCAAAGAGTGTGAGAATTGGGTATCCTTGGACACTGGTTACACTACCCCAGGTTTTCCGGATGAGCTCCCGTCTTTTTCCATTCCCTGGGCTACTGAAGATAAGAGAGAGCAGAAAAATGCTCTTCCCATTACATGCCTCTGGCTGGCTCAGAACGTAATACTTGGAGGGATGACTTCTTACAGATTCCATACTCAGTTTTCTTGCCCTGCTCTTAATTTCAAGAATTTTCATATTGACATGAGGCAAAGAATGTAAAAAGTATTCTTCTACAAAGTCGGCTCCAAAGAGCAAGGCATGAAATAGTATGATGTTGAGCAGAATGAAACAGCACTGGCGGGTCCCAAGTCTGCAGAATGTCACCTACATAAGAAAAGAAGTTCTGAGCTTTTATGCGTCTTCTCTGCCCTTGTCTAGTCAACCCACCAGCTCCTGCAGGGGCTTCTCACAGGACTCAGCAGCACCTTCTATTTTAAGTGTTTATTATTATAACTTCTCTCTTCGACAAGATTGTAGTCTCCTAAGTCACACACAGTATGTGTGGACACTATAAACTAGATATTATGTAGGTCATTGGAGATACAAAGAAGGATCAGGCACAGATATATTGATGACACCTACCAAATGACATCATTGTGATTATAACCAACAGGGAACATACATATAGTTCTTTCTTGACTGGGAAGCACTGAGATAGGCTTTCTCTCTAATTACAAAAGTCAAGAACAGTTTTCTGTGATGTGGTTGCTCTGGGTATCTACCATACTCTAGCTATTTATCAGACATTTACATTTTAGTATAACTTTCATTTTCTTCTGCTACTAAACCAGAGTCTGTTTTGACTGATTCTCCTAACCTATCTGACATGCCAGTCAATGTGGGTATATTTCCTATTATCTTCAGAGAGCATTCTCTTCAGAAACATAGGTGGACTATGCCCGGCTTACTTCACCTCACCCACAGAGAGGGAATATGCCCATCTGGAAGAGACATGCAAAGCTGTAACAGAGCCAGGGAAATTTAAAGGACTCTAAACAGTTAGAACTTACTGTTTGGAGGTAGCTTACGATGAGCTACCTCTTACCATTTGCTGGGTGCCAACCACCATGCTGGGAACTTAATACTTTCTACATTTAGCCCCAGTGACACCCCTTTCAGATAGATTAACATCCAAATTAAGCCGGGCACTTGAGAGGGTTAATAATTTGCCCAAAAGCACACTGTGAGTAAGGGATTGAAATAGGTCATAATTTGAACTAGGATCTGTCAGCATCTGAAGTTCATTTGTAACCACTGAATTCTCACCCCTACTTTTCTTTTTCCAATTGAATAGGAAAAACAAACAAAACTTACAGTTACAAACTACACTACTTGCCATTTTTTCTCAGTGGTAAGGATTTACATGCAGAACAACCTATTTTAATAGCTATCAAATGCTTCAGAGATGATCAGAAACTCACCTGCATGTTGTCTGTGAGCAATTTCAGGGCTTTGGGAATGAATGATTAAGTTCATATGCCAAGGTATGTGCAATAGAATGCGGGTAACTGCAGCCTGACAGCAATTGCGGTGAAGTACTGCAGCCTCAAACTTAAAGGATAAGGTTTCTTGCCAGTCGCCCCGAGCTTCTGCCCCAGAATGCCTGCTGCCTGCATAGAACAGGACAGTGCCTGCTTATTGTATTACAGCTACTGAGAATCCAGAACAAAGAGGAAAAGCAAACCTTTTCATGTGTTCCCCTTGTGTGCTCAAGGAACAGATTCTTTATCATCATGTTGAACTCCAGATAAAATACATGTGGAAAGTCAAAAGCCCTTCACCTACATCATGTTTGCAAAGCATCACCTCCCAAAGAGAAAAACAGTGTGTGGGTGTCTTAAGAATAATGCCTAGAGTTGAAGTTCGGCTCTTCTGAGGAGTTCGTGATCTGTTGTGACAGAAATTAGAAATTCAGGAAAAGAAAAATGGCAGAAGCTGATCAACCTGGGAAAATTTTCATAGGAGGCCTCAACATAGAGACCAAACAAAAAACTCTTCAAGTACTATTTCGAAGATTTGGACCCATAGCACAAGTTATTTTGATGAGAGATCGGGAAACTAAGAAGTCTAGAGGCTTTGCTTTCATTACTTTTCAACGTCCTGCAGATGCTAAGAATGCTATCAAAGAAATGAATGGAGTGTCTTTGGATGGAAAAAAAATTAAAGTAGAGCAAGCCAACAGACCATCACTTGACAGTGGTAGTCAGAAGATACTACCACCGTTTTCACGAACCAGAGGCCCTTCAAGAATTCTGAAATTTGGAAGAGGAGGAAGTAGCAGAGCAAGAAGTGTTCCTTCACGTGAAGAAAATATGGATAATGATGGATATGCTGATTTCAACACAAGTTCTACTCGGAGACACTTTGCAGTTAAAAGAAGTCCATCTTCAAAAAATGAAGGTCCTCCTTCTAAAAGACCTGCTTCTTCTGCTCTGACAAGTAGTGCTGGACTGAGAGGACGGGAACCACATGGTAGAGAGATTTCTAGAAATGTACCAAGAAGAGAGATGGTGTCTTCCAGGAGAGATGACTACCCATTTCCAAGGGATGATGGCCACTCTTCTAAAAATAGTTATTCAAGGAGAATTTATCCAAGCTCTCGAGACACCAAAGAATATGCATCAACATCTAGAGGATATGGATACTGTGACTATGACTGTTACAGCTCTCAGGATGAAGACGAATCTAAAGTCTTCAGTGAGCATGTTGGCTATGGTGGAGGATGGGATAGAGATTATTCTGAATATGGTAGTGGAAGTTCATACAGAGATACATATGAAAGTTATGGAAGCTTCCACGTGACACCATCTGCAAGAGGGACTTACAGTGGAAACAACCGCTATGATGACTCCAGTAGCTCACGAGATGGATATAGTGGAAGCCGAGAAAATCACTCAAGCAGCCGAAGTGATATGTGTGAACGAAGCTATGAACGCAGTGGTAGACAGGGAATGCATCCACCTATTGATAGGGAATACCCTGAGCGTGGGAGCAGACAAGAACGAGGGCATTCACCTATGAATAGGCTGTATGCTCCATCTTGTGAGTCATACAGTAGCAGTTCAAGGTTTGGTAGCTCCAGTGGAGGTCGTGGAGAAAGCAGGTATGAAAGTGGAGGCAGGTACTGAAAGTCGTAAGTTGTATACCTAACTCCAATTCCAAGAAGAAAAGTAATATGCTATGTCTTTGTTGTATGAATATTAAAATTTGTTGGCTTAGGAGATGAGGCATTTATTAAGTTTTACTGTGTTGCCTGAATACGGAAATACAGTGGTTTGGGGGGAAAGTGAAATGTATTAACTTTCCATCCATGAATTCTTCTAGAACTTAAGATGAGAAAAGTTGAACTGTTCAAAGATAACTCCTTGTTAAGTAAGACTTGTTCGTGTTAATTGAAATAGAAGTTACTAGTAGATATTAGATATCCGCATTGTCAAAAATGCCTGTCAATAAAAATTGAAATGCAAAAAAAAAAAAAAAGAATAATGCCTAATCCCCAGTACATGCACATGGTAAAACTGCTCTAAACATTAAGGAATACATGTGATTCTATATTTTTTTCTCCCCCAAAGAAATATTATATATTTAGTGTAGCTCATTGAGAGAGATTTTGAACTTCTGGTTTAAGATATGCAAGATATTTATTAAATCATAAGAAATAGTGCTAGGTAGTATTGCTCACCTTTAATCCAAGCACTTAGAAGGTAGAGGCACTAAGATCTTTGAGTTTAAGGCTAACATGGTCTACAGAGTGAGTTCCAGGTCAGCCAGAACTACACAAAGGAACCCTGTCCCAAAACACCACAAAAAAAAAGAGAGACAGAGAAATACAGCTGAGCTACATGAGACCCTGTATCAAAATCACCCCCACACAGAAGAAATAGAGAAAAGCATTTACTCCTTCTTAACCTATACTGAAGAAACTCAGTATTTGTACTTTCTTCTTGAAATGTGTAAAGGTTATGCTAAATACTGCTTCTATTTGCAGACTGATTTCAGTAAATAACATTAAGGTTATTTTATTTTTTGTTTTTGTATTTTCTTTGTTTTAGTCTTCTGAGACAGGGTTTCTTTGTGTGGCCCTGGCTGTCCTGGAACTCACTCTGTGGACTGGCCTTGAACTCACTGAGATCTCCTACCTCTGCCTCCCAAATTCTGGGATTAAAGGAATGGGCTCCCATGCCCAGCATGGAGATTATTTTCATATTCTTGCCACAACCATTCTGCTCCCATGTCAGGAGACATTGACTCTCCCCCTATAGATTGGCCTCCTTATATGTCATTTACAGTCATTTTGTTGTTGATTAAGAATAAGTCCTGAGCTGGATGTGATGGTGCATGTCTTTAATCCTAGCACTCAGAAGGCAGAGGCAGGGGCATCTCCATGAGTTAGAGGCCAGCCTGGCATACAGAGTTAGGTCTAGGAAAGCCAAGGCTGTTACAGAGAAAAGTCCTGTCTTAAAAAACAAACAAACACAAAACAATAGGTCATCCTTAGGGGGGGAATAGGAAAGTAAAAAAAAAAAGCAGATTTTGTTGATAATGTCATAAAGAAACAATGCTTTGCATACAATTTGAAAAATAAGTTAAAACCTACTGAACAATGCAAGGGAACTATGGTCACACACACAGACACACACTTCAAGCAGGTTCTTAAAGTTGAGCATGTTCTTTCAACAACTATCATTAATCTTGGAAATTTTTATCAAATGGGAAAAAATTTAACTTGAAAATCTAAACTAAAGGGAATTTTCACATGTACTAAATTTAACAATTAAATGTTTCTTATGTTTTGCAATTTTCTTGTTACATGAATTACTCTGTTCAGTATGGCAGTTTTTAGCCACATGTGGCTACATAAATGTAAATGGACTGAAACATGCTAGGTGTATTTCAAATGTTTTGTTTTGTTTTGAGAAGAGGCTAGTCACTGTGAAGGTATAGATTTACCTTTACAAAACTTTATCTCAGGGAAAGATCATTATTCTAGAACATCTAGAAACCGAGGGCAAGGCCCAGGTCTAAGAATTTAGGAAAAATCTCAGGAACCTTCCTGACAGCCCATAAATTCAAAACTTGGGTTCACACTAAAATTTTAACCAAAAGTTTCTAAGAATCACTCTACCTACCATACTCCTTTACCCAATCCTGAAATGCCAAGACATGTAACACCCACTTACATATTTTCTTCTTTTATGCCCAAAGTCACAACCCCAGAGAGACCACTAGAGACAAGGACGTTGCAGAATGCAATAGCAAGGTTTATTGATGTAAATACAAGCCATGGCAGAGAACCCAGTCCAGCTCTTGCCATAGCAAGATCAGGAGGGGCTCCCAGCGGGAGCTTAACAGCCACTTTTAAAGGGAAAAAACACAATTTGGGGTTACTCTAGAACAAGGCTGTGTGCTGACAGCTAATGTGGGGAATTTCTCCTTGAATCTGGCCCCAGGAATGATGGTGGTGTATTTTGACTAGAGCATTTGGTGGTCAGATAGCAGGGTCAGGGTGGTATGGATTCTGCAGTTGGAACTTAGGTCATGCTGCCCCTCTGTGAACAGCAGTTTCTAGCTATGGTCTCTGGGAACTGGATGAGGGAATCTTTCTCAGGGCTCTGTCTGCTTTAGTTTAGCATAGTTATCTAAAATGGAAGATTCCTTTTAGTCCTGGACCCCACCTAGATCATCCAGGTGTCCAGCTCATTCTCTCCTAGAACTGGGCAAGCCCCTGCCAGGAATGTGGAACTGAACTCTATTTTATCTCTATGGCTACTAGAATACAAAATGGCATTTCTTGAGCTAAGTTTACTCTCTTCACTTTAAAAATCTTCTCACCTCCGAGCTGGGGCCCAATTCCCTCCACTGCATTAGAACTTAGGGTTTCAGCCTGGCTGGGTTCAAACCTGTCCAAAAGAATAAATTGACCCTCATGTGTTTGCATCAGAATCCAGCTCCCTGGTGGTCTTTGGGGTACCTTGACATGGGTACTACAGTCACCACCTTATTTTAGGGAACCAAGAAAATATCTTCATCATTACTGAGGCATTATTAGTGTTCTTAGGTAAGATACAGGTGTGTGTGTGCCTATGAGAGTAGCTTATGAGCCCAGACAGGCACAGGGTGTTCTGAAATTGATTGTGCTTTAATCCTATGCCAGTTAGTGACTGGACCTGTAGTCAGGATACCCAAATCATCTCTATTTATAGGGTAATAATAGTAACTCCTTTATATAGCTGTAGAAATTGAAATAGTGTCATCTATAATGTTTACATGTGTGGAGTACTTGATACAGTTATGGGTTTTTTGTTTGTTTATTGGAGACAGTTTCTCTGTATAGACCTGGCTGTCCTGGAACTCAACATGTAGACCAGGCTTGCAGAGATCTACCTGCCTATGCCTCTATAGTGCTAGGATCAAAGGCACATTGGGTGCCATTTGTAGCCTGACTCAGGACTGTCAGCTCCCAAATAATGGCACAGAGACTTATTTTATGAAAGCTTGGCCTTATCTTAGGTTTGCCCCATTAGCTCTTATAATTTAAATAACCCATATCTTTTAATTTACATTTTTTATATGGCATGGTTGCCTTTAGTCTCTACTGCCCATCCTGCTTTCTCAACATCTGGGACATTTTAGCAAAATTGAGGGCAATCGGTGTGAGCCTCAAGAACATCTGAACATCCAGAACATCTGGTGATCTTCTCTAATCTTACCTAACAGTTAAAATGTTTGGAATATCAGGTACTTCCCCTTAGATGCCTGCCCCTCCCTGGGTGGTGTCCCACTTGTGGCTTTTCCTGAAACTGCCAGGTACTGCCAGTAAACCAAAGAGACTCAGGCCTACTGTCTAACTGATTTTTATTTAAGCCTGTCATGGCAACTGTGTAGCCAAGCTGTTCTGAGCTCCGCATTGCATAGTGCTCAAGCTGTTCTGGGCCCCACTGGCACCTCCTGCCCGCGTGTGATCAAGCACATCTGCTGCAGATGGGTCAAATAAACTTGTTTAGGGGAATGAAAATAGGTGGCTTGTTATCTCTCATAAACAGTAGCCTCCACGAACTGATCTATCCTTGGGCCAGGGGCTTGCAGATCAGAGACACTTTTGTTTCATGGACCCCTAAGACATAATACTTAAAACTTTAAAATGTAACTTTTGCTTTTACAAAGTAACTTTAAGTGTTAGAGATAACAGCCATCTCCATAGTTGAGGACACAGAGTGTATATGCTTTGAAGCAAGCCTTCCTCTCTTGATTGCCTCTATCCAACTCTCTTAACCTTGTTGTTTTCCAAAGCACTTGTTTCTTTCCGCATAGTTTGCTTAGTTGTTTATGTCTTTCTCCCACGACTAGGTGCAGACCTCTGTGACAGAACCATGTTTGGGATGTATCAAGTATTACTGGGATGTTTGAATTTAGATATATCTCATTTGGAAGCTTTACCCGCCTCTCCTCGGTGAAAAATTGTTATTTAACTTGGTGAAAAGCAAGGGTAGATGAGGAACATAAACACTTCGTGAAAATCTGGATAGCCGCCTTGAAACGAAGCTTCAGTCTAGGATCACTAAGCGCAGACAGGTGGTACGGGGTGTATTCTGCCCTTCTCCACAGCCTCAGCCATTTTTTCCCCCACCTTCCCGGTGAGCGGAGGGCCGGAAAAACAGCCGCTTCCGCCCGGCGCTGGGCTCTGGGTGCCGGAGGGACGCGCGGAGATGACGCAAGCAGCACCGGAAGCCGCTCCCCTGTGAGGCTGCGGACCTAGAGCAGCGGCCGCAGGTCCAGGTCTGTATTCGCTGTGGGCCGGGCCGGGTTGGGCAGGGATCGTGGGCGCCGACGGCGTTCTAATCGGCCACCTCGGCCTGCCTTCTCCCTCTCCCCGCAGGCGCCATGGCTGCGGAGCGGACCCGGCCGCTGCAACGCTCTGGCGGCCCGAGCGCGCCTAGTTGGTGTGAGCCCGGCGCGAGGTCCCGGGCCCCGGGGCGCTCGCTCAGGTCAGTGCCGCGCGGAACACGGCTCTGGGAGCAGGGGACTAAAGGAGTCGAGAGCGGGCTGAGGGTTTTGAAGTTCATTTTAAAGACAAGAAAATGAGATCTAAGTGTGCCTGCTTTCTGGTGTCTCGGTTTTCCTAGCTGCGAAATGAGTTAACGTTGATGCCCTAAGGCTACCAGTTTGATGAAAGATGAAGTGTGGACAAGCGGTTTGTAAAATACAGAAAGTTGTAGAGCGTGTAGGAAGCATACCAACCGTGCTTGTTGGTATGCTTTGCAAACAACTGTGTATCTGGGATGCTGCTTTTTTTAAAAAGGCTGAAATGACTACTTATACTACAAAATAACAGTAACTGGCATTTATTGTAGGCATTTAGTATGCTAGATACTATGCAGAAGGCTTTATCAAGTTTAAACCTCACAAACTCCTCTAGGTAAAACAGTACCAGGCTACAGTTTACAAGTGAGGAAATTTGCTTGAATGCATGGTTACCCAACAAGTGAAATTTTAGAGCTCATTATAAACATTTGAATTTTTTAAAAGCTTTTTAAAAATTGGTCTGCAAACTAAGGTCTTTTAGGTTAAAGGTGGCCGTAGACTCCAGCAGTCCTATCACTTAGGCAACTGAGGTAGAATTGTGGATTGGAGACCAGCCTGGGCTGCATTGCAAAAGTCTGTCTCAAAAAATGAGAAAATAAAAGTGTATTCGTATGGTTTTTAAATACAAAAAGATGACTAAAAGGGACTCTTATCCCTTTTCCTTGTCTTCCTAGTTCTCTCTGGAAGTAACCTGTTTAATCAGTTTCCTGGATATAGACAAAATACTTTTTATGTACACATTTTTCATAGGCGCACATGCAGATGTCTTCAAGACATCTCATTCTTTTTTTTTCCCTTTTGGTTTTTTGATACTGGGTCTTTCTACATAGCTCTGGAACTCACTATGTAGACCAGGTTGGCCTCCACTCACAGAGATCCTCCTGTCTCTGTCCCTGATTAAAGGTTCACTACCATGCCTGGCCTTCCTCTGTGTTTAACTGGTTGTATTTGGTGGGCAAGGAGACATAAGCTTTCCAACAACAAATACCTTTTTTAAAAAAAAAAAAATCCTTTTGTATGTGTGTGTGTGGGGAGGGGTGTGTGTGTAGTATGTGTGTGTGTGTATATGTGTGTGCTTCGATGCCTCCATGTTTGCCAAAGATCAGCTTTATGGAGTCAGTTCTTTTTCCAATTTTACATGGTGTCTTAAGTTCGGTTTTTATTGCTGTGAAGAGACACCATGACAACTCTTATAAATGGAATCATTTAATTTGGGGTGGCTCACTTACAGTTTTAGAGGTTCAGTCCATTGTCGTCATGAGGGGAGCCTGGCACAGTGTACAGGTGTTGGAGTAGCTGAGAGTCCTGTATCTTGCAGACAACAGGAAGTTGCTGACTGCTGCACTGAGGGAAGCTTGAACAGAAAAGACCTCAAAACCTGCCCCCACAGTGACACACTTCTTCCAACAAGGTCACATCTTCTAATAGTGCCCCTCTCTTTGGGGGAACTTTTTTTCAGACCACCACAAATGGGTTTAGGGGATCGGGTCATTAGGCTTTGCAGCAAGTATTTTGACCTGCTGAGCCTTCTCATGAGCCTGAATCTTGTATTCCTTAACTGCACAGGTTATGGCTGAATAGATGGAAGGGGAAACTAACTTTGCATCCCTAATGCTTTGAGTGTAAAATGATGCAGGGGTGGAAGTTTTTGCCTTAGGAAAGTGTATACTAAGTTATATTGAGCTGTTATTTCCCATATAACTCTGGGAGAGCCTCTCTACCTCTTTCTTGGGCCGTAGATTCTTTGCTAGGAAGGGCAGTAGTACTTATATTTTCTTTGAGCCATGTTAACTCAAGTGGGATATTTACAGGCATTGCTTTAGACATAGACCAAACTCCCATCTCCCAATTTAGGAATGTTTTTTCTTTCTTTCTTTTTTTTTTTTTTTTTAAAAAAAAACTTTATTTATTTATTATTTATTTGCCTTGGTGTTTGCCTGGAACTGGAACTACAGACAGTTGTTAGCTGCCATGTGGGTGCTGGGAATCGAACCCGGGTCCTCTGGAAGAGCAGACGGTGCTCTTAACCGCTGAGCCATCTCTCCAGCCCCAGGAATGTTTTTTCATACTGCACATTTCCTTGGAGCTTTGTGATTGATGTTGAGGGCTAGAGAACAAGTGAGAAGGCTGAAAGGAGCAAGATGGGGACTGGTGTGTGCCAGGAGGAGGGAGCACCTAGGGAGCAGTAACTCTTTCATTATGAAATTAGACAGACCTGGGAAGTGTGAGTCCTCGAGTTTTTCTTCTAGGTCTGAAGGAAGCTGTGGTAAGCTTATAGGAATGGAAATGATGTTACATTAGTAGGTCTGGTCCATTCCAGCCTTAGCACTACACAAAGAAGTTCTGACAGGCATTCATAGGGGTGGAACTAAAGGTACTTGCTGGACAAGTCTGCTTCATTTCTGATTCTCACACTGCTAACGTTGGGACAGTAGCTTCTGCTTTACAAACGGAAGTTTACTCATTAGTCGAGCATTCCCAATAGCACATAGGAAGTGGCTGAATCAGCTTTTTTTTTTTTTTTTTTTTTTTTTTAATGTGACTGGTCTAGCTCTTTCATTTATCCCAGCCTGCCTCTGTGTCCAGCTCTGTCTCTTCACACTAATGGGAAACACCATTCTGGAGTTGGCTATTCCACTGTCAAAAGGAATGCTAGCTACTGAATTGAAATCCCATTACCTGAGGCTTCCCTTGGGAAACCTTGAGCCGCCAGTATATGATATTATTCCTGGAGGCTCTGAAAAAGTTTAATTTAGACCTGTGGCTTTAAGAAACTTACCTCCAAAATTGGTTGGTTCTTTTAGAAAAATAAAAGTTGGTGAGTTTTAGTAGTCAAATGGTTTTAGACAAGCTTTGTGACACAGTCTGTTACTCTCATCCTTAGGGAACAGGGGCTCAGTGAAAAAGAAAATCAAATATTTGATAGCTCAGGTGCCCACAGAAACGAATGGCTTTGTCTTGTGAATAATTATCTTAAAAGCAGGGTTTTCTGAGTGTCTTACAGAGGAATTGTGCTAGGGATCAGAGGAAGTTTCTTTTTCAGATGAGTTGATGAAATCGTGTGAAGTGCTTATTCTTTCAGCACATGACGAACTGGGTCTTTTATATAAATGGGTGCATCCATTAGTCCTAGTCCCCAACTCTGAGTAGTCTTCAGAAGCCCAGGGTATTTTCCTGGAGAGGACTGACTGAAACGATCTACTGCTCCTCCTAACACTAGACTTTGAAATGGTCTTGCCAGTGGGCTGGAGAGAGCTGAGCGGTTAAGAGCACTGTCTGCTCTTCCAGAGGACCTGAGTTCGATTCCCAGCATCCACATGGCAGTTAACAACTGTCTGTAATTCCAAGATCTGACACCCTTACACAGTTATACATGCAGGCAAAACACCAATTCACATAAAATAAAAATAAATATTAAAAAAAAAAGAAAAAGAAATGGCCTTGCCAAATTAGATACTAAGAACTTGTCTTTTACTCACTTTCCAAGACAAAGCCGACATACAGATCTAATCCAGGTGACATGTCAGGAAATAAAGTTATTTTTTCCAGACCAAACTTAAAAAAAAAATTTTCTTTTAATTAGATGACAATCTTGTAAATAATCAGAAGCCCCCCACCCAAAAAAAAAAAAGCAGCCATGGACCTGTCTGAACATAATAAAAAATCAAACTAAGTTTCCATGAACCTGTTATCCAAAATTGACATCAACATAGAGCAAATCATTTTAATTGGCATTTTTTCTCTTTTCATTAGTTTTATTTCTCATTGTTATATATATCTTTATTTATCTTTTTTCAAGACAGTTTCTCTGTGTAGCCCTGGCTGTCCTGGATCACCCTCTGTAGACCAGGCTGGCCTAGAGTCTAACCTGCTTCTGCCTCCTAAATTCTGGGCTTAAAGGCATGCCTCCCCCAACTCTTAATCTTTTTTTTTTTTTTTTTTTTTAAACTTTATTTATTTATTTGCCTTGGTGTTTGCCTGGAACTGGAACTACAGACAGTTGTTAGCTGCCATGTGGGTGCTGGGAATTGAACCCGGGTCCTCTGGAAGAGCAGACGGTGCTCTTAACCGCTGAGCCATCTCTCCAGCCCCTTAATCTTTATTATAAAGAAGTTGACACCTGTTGCTGATATAAAGTACTTTACAATTCCTTTGTCCAGCTAACCTAGATTTGTTACTGTCCCAAAAGGTCAAATGGTATAATAAGGCAGGCTGAGTATCTATAGATTTTATTACCAAGTTAGAGTTCTTAGCAGAGAGAGATAGGGCTGCTTTTTCAGCGCCCCCACCCCCACCCTCAGGCTGAACTAACTAGCCAAAGATAGACTTGAACTTTGACTCCTCCAACTTCACCTTCTGGATGTTCGGATTATAAGGCATGCCAGCTGCTGTGCTCATTTTGGGGGGGAGGGGTGTGAGACAGGGATTCTCTGTGTAGTAGCCCTTGCTGTCCTGAACCTTCTCTGTAGACCACACTTGTGTCTCCACTGCCCAGCTGCTGTGCTGATCTTGAAAGCACAGGCCTCTGTTCTGCCATTTCACTAGCTTTGTGACCCACAGTGACTTTCCTGCACCTGCAGTTTCTTCATTTGTTAAGTGAAAATGACACCTGTTTTGTAAGCATCCAGATGAATATTTTTTGTTTTTTATATTTGAACTGTAGTGTTGCTATATTGCCTAGGCTGGTCCTGTTAGGACAGCCTCAAGTGCTAGGATTCCAGGCACATTGTGCCCAGCATTGTGGAGATTATTAATTTGCTTTATCTTGTAAGCTGCAAGAGCCTTCATGGCTCTCTAGAGAATATGGTTAAGACTTGTCACTAGCTTATGTGAGACTTCCAAAAGCCTTTAGTAATCCATGTTCTCACAGATATGTAAGGGAGATGACACACCAGAATACAAAGCTTACTACATGTTTATTTTTCTTCTTCACATCTTTTTGCTTCAACATCTATTGAAGAACCAAGTCATTGGTTTTGTGATTTTTGGATGGCAGACCAGGTTGTACCCAGCATAACTGATGCATAGGTCACAGCTTCAGAGATTTGCTTTGTGTATGTTACATCCTGATGCTATTCTTGTGATTTTATTTCCCAAATAGAGTATTTAGTAAGGAGTTTGGTGGGGAAGCAGTTTTGTAGTGGTTTGGATGGAGGGCTGTATGCAGAATAGAAGATACTCTTTATGAATGTTCTGTAAATCTTTTATAGCGACAATGCATGTAGCATGTATTAGATTTCAAAAGGAGCAAGTCACACACTGACATATATTTATATATCATAATTTGTTAAAATATGTTTTCTTAGATGCATTTCCTTTTGTGTGCATGGAAACATTCAGTGTAGTTTTATTAACTGTAAAGTAACTAAGCATAAAAATGTAATGACATTTTACACTAATTTTTAATACTTCATTTATTAGCAGTCTTGCTTGAACAATCTTTTTGAACAGAACTAATACAATATTTTGATGTGCCACAGGTAAATATTTCCATAACCTTATGGAGAAAAAGGACTTTGAGACATGGCTTGATAACATTTCTGTTACATTTCTTTCTCTGACGGACTTGCAGAAAAATGAAACTCTGGACCACCTGATTAGTCTGAGTGGGGCAGTCCAGCTCAGGCACCTCTCCAATAACCTGGAGACTCTCCTCAAGCGGGACTTCCTCAAACTCCTTCCCCTGGAGCTCAGTTTTTATTTGTTAAAATGGCTCGACCCTC
>PVIH01012984.1:0-60776 GCA_004025045.1 Sigmodon hispidus | reverse complement strand
CCCAACCAGAGCGAGGATGGTGCACAGCCAGGGGGCCCAGCCAGAGCGAGGATGGTGCACAGGCAGGGGCCCAACCAGAGCGAGGATGGTGCACAGCCAGGGGGCCCAGCCAGAGCGAGGATGGTGCACAGGCAGGGGCCCAGCCAGAGCGAGGATGGTGCACAGGCAGGGGCCCAACCAGAGCGAGGATGGTGCACAGCCAGGGGGCCCAGCCAGAGCGAGGATGGTGCACAGGCAGGGGCCCAGCTGGCAAAGTCATAGATGCAAGAGGTTGGTGAAGCGGGAAGTGAGAGTGGTTTCATAAGCACTGGACATTTTCCCTGTGCCCAGCGTGGTGACGAAGGACCCTTTGCTATTATAGGGAGAGCCAGGACAGCCAAGCTACATAATTAAAAGATGCTGGGGTTTTTTGTTTTTGTTTTTGTTTTTTTTTTTTTAAAAAAAAAAAAAGGAATGGAACTCTGGAGTTGAACCCAGAGAGACCTGACTCTGGATTGTTGGCTCCATTACATTTGCACTCTGAAGCTGGGGCCAGCTGTGGCACCATGAAAGCCTAGGTTTCTTTTTCCTCCTCCTGAATCAAGAGAGAGTGATAGGATCTCTTCTTGCTGCTGTGAGCTCCGTGAGGGTATGTAGATAGTCTGAGCACCCAGGAGGAGCTGACAATTGAGAGCGTTAGAAGCTGTTTAGGACAGCAGCCTGGGCTGAGACGTCAAGAGCCTGCCTGGCTTAGCACCCTTGGCTTCTTTGCTTCCTCGCAGTGGCGGCATGGTACTCCTGAAGGTAAAGACCAAGGTCCGACGGTACCTTCGAGAACGCAAGACAGTGCCCTTGTTGTTTGCCTCAACGGTACGGCGCCACCCCGACAAGACAGCCCTGATTTTCGAGGGCACAGACACTCACTGGACCTTCCGCCAGCTGGATGACTACTCCAGTAGTGTGGCCAACTTTTTGCAGGCCCGGGGCCTGGCCTCAGGCAATGTAGTTGCCCTCTTTATGGAGAACCGTAATGAGTTTGTGGGTCTGTGGCTGGGCATGGCCAAGCTGGGTGTGGAGGCGGCCCTCATCAACACCAACCTTAGACGTGATGCCCTGCGCCACTGTCTTGACACTTCAAAGGCACGAGCACTTATCTTCGGCAGCGAGATGGCCTCAGGTAAGCTCTAAGTTCAAGACCCATGGGACCTTGTACAGATGACAGCTCCACTCTAGCCCTGTGGGAGGCTGTGGTGAGGTGCTGGCAAGCCCTATGAACAGCAGATTTCCTCAGCCTCAGTCACTACCTGTAATACCACGAATCTCAAGAAGTTTCTGCTCTGAAGCAGCAGCAAAGTGGCTGGTGCCTTGTCACTGAGACTGAGAAGAGCCACTTTGTCTTGGTTCTTGGGTAATGAGACAGGTTTAGAGGGAAGTGAGGCATTTATCCAGAGTCACACTCTTACACAGCAGGACTGAGATTAGATCTTGGGCTGGACCGTAGCCTCCTGTCATTCCGCCCACACTGCTGTGGTCATGGGGCAGCAGGAGCAGTATTAAGGTTCCGGGTTCAGAGGAAGCATACAGCAGGGAGAGGAGGGGTTTAGGTAAGTCCGAGGGAAGCCAGGAAGACTGAGAACATAGCTCTTTCCTAGCATGTGTGAGGCCCTGGCTTCCATTCCTAGCACTGGAGAAGGAATTAAAGTTAGACAAAGCAGAACAGGTGGGCCAGGATCTTCTCATGCCCCAGGTGAGTGGAGTCTGTGCAGCTGTGGGAGGCCAGAGGCAAGGTTTCCTGGGAATGGGAGCCAGGACCCCCTCTTGTCTTCTACTCCCCCGCGGAGAGCCGTACTAAAATAGCTAAAAGCCATTTCTTCATTTCTTCCATCCTTAGCCTCCCAGTCTCCTCATCTGTAACACTGATAATCCCAGTACTGGGCAGTTCAAGCAGGAGGATTGCATTACATAGCCTCATCAGGCCAGATACATAGCTACATTTTTTTAAAAAGCAGAGGCCAGGGAGGTAGGGAAATGATGTTGGTAGCTCTGTGAGGACAGGGGCTATGGGTAAGGCATCATGTTCTGGCAATCGCGAATGTGTTTTACCTGTTTCTGCACACCAGCCAGTCTTCTCTGACATCGTGCTTAGCCATGGCATGACAGACAGAGGTCCTTGTCACGGGCCTTCCTGGCCTGCTTGTTGACTTGCACTGTCTCCTCTTCAGCTGTCTCTGAGATCCATGCTAGCCTGGATTCCTCACTCCGCCTCTTCTGCTCTGGTTCCTGGGAGCCCGGCACAGTGCCCGCCAACACAGAGCATCTGGACCCCCTTCTAGAAGACGCCCCGAAGCACCTGCCCAGTCAACCTGACAAGGGCTTTACAGGTGGGCCTCTCACCACTCTAGAGGGTTCTACAGTGAGCCAGAGCAGCATTGGAAATAGAATGGACTCTCTGGGTTACTCGAAAGGTGACCTTGTCAGGTTTGGGGAGCAGCTCGTGGTAATGCCTGATGTGTAAGACTGTGTGCACCCTGTAACTTGCTCTGAGTCTTAGCCAGGAGTTGGGGCGGAGGGTAAGCGTGAGAGCCTTGGAATATCCTTCCAGCGTGTTGAGTGCAGGGTCTGCCCAGGTCCCAGCCCTGTACTGAATGCTTTGTCCCCTCCTCCAGGAAGCCTCCCTGGAGTCATCCTCTATACCAGTGCCTGCCTGCCCTTCAGCTGCCTCTGGTTTTATTCTTCCCTGAAGTCTCAGAGCCTGCTTTATTGCCTGGGGCTCAGAGCTTGGGCTCCATCTGAGTTCTCCTCTTGTTCTGCTACTTGCCTGTGTGACCTGCCCTCTGAGCCTCAGGCCCCACTGCAATGAGGCCCGGGATAGTAGCAATCTCCTTTATGGCTTGATGTTAAAGGTCAGCCTGAGGCTAGGGTATTGGCAGGAAGGGCTTGGTGAATTGTCATTGTGCCTCTCCTATCTCTTACTTCTTAGAAGCTTTCGGGAGCTGCTGGAGGGCAGGCACCGTGGTTGGTTCACCCTGGTGCCCTCCTGCCCAAGGCTGACACACTTAGATGCTACACTACCTGAGGTGCTGTCAGAATCATCCAGTGGAGTTCTTGACCTCCAGAGAAACACACATACACACACCCTCACCCTTTGAAAGGGCTGAGCCTTGTGACAGCCCTCATTTGGGTGGGAAAATAGGTATCAGTGGTGCAAAGTGGCCATAATACCTGCTCCCTTGTTTTATTATATTTTTCCTGTTTTTTGAGACAGAGTCTCTCTACATAGCCCTGGCTGTCCTAAAACTCAGTATGCAGACTAGGTTGACCTTGAACTCACAGAGGTTTGATACCTCTACCTCCAGGTGCTGGGATTAAAAGCCACCGTGCTTGGCCTTTGTTTTTTATTTTTTTTTTTTTTTATTTATTTATTTTTTTAAACTTTATTTATTTATTTATTTATTTATTTGCCTTGGTGTTTGCCTGGAACTGGGACCACAGACAGTTGTTAGCTGCCATGTGGGTGCTGGGAATTGAACCCGGGTCCTCTGGAAGAGCAGACGGTGCTCTTAACCGCTGAGCCATCTCTCCAGCCCCTTGTTTTTTATTTTTGAGACCGTCTGTCTGTGTAGTTCTCAGTGTCTCAGGCTCACGGAGGTCCCCCACCTCTGCCTCCGGAGTGCAGGCTCAGAGTTGTTTATCTCCACTCTCAATAGTGCTCCTCTTGTAGCTGAGCCTTGCAGCAGGTGTCCCCCCCTTGCAGAAGCCCACATAGCACTGTGACCTTTGCTCCGGGAAGCCTAAGAGATGTTACTGGCAGCTTTCATCAGTCCTGTGCTCCCGTGCTTAGGCATGGTGTTGAGGTGTCCTGTCTTCGTCTGACTGTCCTACTGAGCTAGAACCTCATAAGGGAAGCTCTGTCTTCATCTCAGCCACCGCTCTTTGGCTCAGCCTGACCTGGGAGGGGCGGGTCTCCAGAAGAAGGGTAGGGCGAGGTGCCGATGGGCTGGGATCTTCCGGCTCCCTGCCCTGGCCTGCACTGGCCTCACAGTGACCCGTATGTCTCTTCCCTTCAGATAAGCTTTTCTATATCTACACATCGGGCACCACAGGGCTACCCAAAGCTGCCATTGTGGTGCACAGCAGGTAGGTAAGGGGCAGGTGCTGGAGGGTGGAAGTGCCTGCATGGGACTGGGAAGCTTCCTCCTGCCATTCCAGAGGCCCGCTGAGCTTTTTGCCGTGTACCCTTAAAGGTATTACCGAATGGCTGCCCTGGTGTACTATGGATTCCGCATGCAACCTGATGACATTGTCTATGACTGCCTCCCCCTCTACCACTCAGCAGGTAACCCTGGGCCTGCCCCTTAGTTGCTGGTACCCTGTACCTTTAGGAGCCCCACTTTTCTAGTCACCTACATTAAAAACATGGAAGCCCAAATTTAGGTTCAGATTCAGGCAAGGCCATTGAATCCACTGCATTGTTCTTGTTGGTGACTTGAAACTCTTGGTGTGGGTCAGTGTCCCAAGGCGCATCTTGCCTGCTGTGTGTTGAGGCTGGTTTCTGCAGACAATGTGCAGCTTTGCGTTTTGGCTATAGGGACATAGGGGAAGACAGCTTGGGTATCATTCTGACCTCCAAGATACTTCAGGGGAGTCTGTGCTTGGAGGGGGCAGAGGGCTATTGGGGACCCACATGACACTCAGGGAGAATGAAGGTAAAGGAGGAGCTGGAAGCACACGCGTCCTACACAGGAAGACCAGTGGTGGGAACCGAGGAGACCCCCTAGAGCAGACCTACCAGATTGGAGAGCAGGAATATTTGCTTAAATGGGGCAACCGAAGGAGTGTGGACTTGGCTCCACAGATGCAGGAGACAGGTCAAGAGAGCCACACCTCCAGTGTAGAAGGACAGAACAGGAGGAGGAGACCAGGGAGAAGGGCCTGTGAAGGGGTAGGATGGACTGGGAGCTGGCTGTGAAGTGAACCCCTGTAATCCAGCACTTGGGTAGGGTGCCCAGGAGTTCAAGGCCTTCCTGGACTATATGAGACCCTGTCTCAAAACAGAAAGCCAGAATGAGAGGAGGCCATGCGGGTTGGGTCTCTGTGTCCTTAACCTCCAGGCCCCTCTGACTTCAGGAAACATCGTGGGGATTGGCCAGTGCCTAATCCATGGCATGACGGTGGTGATCCGGAAGAAGTTCTCAGCCTCCCGTTTCTGGGATGATTGTATCAAGTATAATTGCACAGTGAGTGAGAAGGAACAGGCGTGAACAGCTCATCCCCCTGTCTCCCTCCTGCACCCACACGTTGGGGCATCTGCACAGCTGAGACTGTTCAGAACAGTTCCTTAGGCAACATTTTCATTGTTTAGATGGGAAATCTGATGCCCAGAGAGGAAGGGACTGCTTAGTCCCAGGTGGGGAAGACTGGAAGGTTGGGAGGTAATGAAGTAGAGCAGCCCCTAGAGCATGGACTCATACCACACCCACCCCAGATTGTACAATATATTGGCGAGCTTTGCCGCTACCTCCTGAACCAACCACCCCGTGAGGCTGAGTCTCGGCACAAGGTGCGCATGGCCCTGGGCAACGGACTTCGGCAGTCCATCTGGACCGACTTCTCCAGCCGCTTTCACATCCCTCAAATTGCCGAGTTCTATGGGGCCACTGAATGCAACTGTAGCCTGGGCAACTTTGACAGCCAGGTAAGGTCCAGCCTGGGGCTAAGAAGGCTGCTGTGGGGGTGGACCGTAATAAGCCTTAGGCTTGCAGAGGGGTAAGCAGAATTCCAGCATAAGAGGGGATACTAGGGTCCCTCTAAGGCCACTGTCTTATTGGGGAGTCCATGGAGCCCTGGCCCAAGTCCTGGCCTTTGCAGGTGGGGGCCTGTGGCTTCAATAGCCGCATCCTGTCCTTTGTGTACCCCATCCGGTTGGTTCGAGTCAATGAGGATACCATGGAACTGATCCGGGGACCTGATGGTGTCTGCATTCCCTGTCAACCAGGTCTGTCCCATCAGGGAATTGGGTATCTGAGGGGGGATGTCTTGGTCTTGCCGGGTAGTCAGCCAGCTCTGTTGTGAGCAGGGGCTCTGGTCTAAGAGCTGCACGCTACTCCTTTACCTCTGTCACTGCCTGCATTCTCTCACTGGGCCTCTTGCACACCCAGTTCCTGAGAAGGCCCCTGTCCTGGCCATGGGGACTGATTCTGGCCTGGGCCCTTAGTCGGCCCTGTAATAGAGCCAGCCTCGTACATGAGTACCTCATCTTCACCCTGGGTTGATGGTAGCCCTTAACTTGGGTTGACCTGAGCCTTATGTGTGGAAAAGAATATGAAACTCTTTGAGGAGAGCCAGGGCAGGAGCAGAGCTTGGTGTCAGATTTTTCAAATGTCTAGTAAGTCTGGGCAATTTTTGTTCTTTCCTGGATGGTTCACTGGACCCTCACCACTGATGGCCCAGTTCACTAGAACTGGCCAGATCTACTCCCTGCTCTCAGCCACCTCCTATCTGGGAGACAAATGGGGCTTTTTTTGGTGTTGTGTTTTTCTAGGCAGGGTTTCTCTGTATAGCCCTGGCTGTTCTGGAGCTCACTCTGTAGACCAGGCTGGCCTCAAACTCAAAGATCTGCTTCCTGAGTGCTGTTGGGATTAAAGGCATTTGCCACCACCGCCCAGCTCAAATGGGGCATTTCTGTGGGAGGCAGCCAGCATGCATTGCATTAAGTCAGCTCAAGGTGTAGGGAACCTTTGTGGAGGAGACCCCCATCTGACTGCCCTTGTCATCCCTAGGCCAACCTGGCCAGCTGGTGGGTCGCATCATCCAGCAGGACCCCCTGCGCCGTTTTGATGGTTACCTCAACCAGGGTGCCAACAACAAGAAGATTGCTAATGATGTCTTCAAGAAGGGAGACCAAGCCTACCTCACTGGTGAGTCCCCTGCCACCTCTTCTAGAGAGGACACTGAGAGGTGAGGACAGCTTCCACTACTTCTGAGAACACATCCCCGGACCCCCCAAAGCCCAGCCCCTTTGATAGGACACATCCCCGGACCCCCCAAAGCCCAGCCCCTTTGATAGGACACACCCTCAGGCTTCAGTGACAATTGCCTGGCCCTGGCTCACTGTACCCCTCCCTAGGTGATGTGCTGGTGATGGATGAGCTGGGTTACCTATACTTCCGAGACCGCACGGGGGACACGTTCCGCTGGAAAGGGGAGAATGTGTCTACCACTGAAGTGGAAGGCACACTCAGCCGCCTGCTGGATATGGCTGATGTGGCAGTGTATGGTGTCGAGGTGCCAGGTATGTGTGGGGAGGATGATGGGTATGGCGGGACACTGCCTGTCACTCACCATGTGCCCTCCTGCTCCCAGGAACTGAGGGCCGAGCAGGAATGGCTGCTGTGGCAAGCCCCGTCAATAACTGTGACCTGAAGAGCTTTGCACAAACCTTGGAAAAAGAGCTGCCTCTGTATGCCCGCCCCATCTTCCTGCGCTTCCTGCCTGAGCTGCACAAAACAGGTCTGCTGCCTTTTGAGCTCCTGGGTTCCAGGGCTGGGTCTTTAATATGACCTCCCTGCTGATTTCTAACCTGACGCACAGCCTTGACCTTGCTGAGATACTGTCCCCTGTATGGAAATGTGGAAACTCATCCTTCAGAGAAGGTTCAGTATCCCTTAGAATGAGCACTGCTCTACAGCTGCTGCACTGTGGTTCAGAGACACTAGTCTGACCAGACTTCAGGTGTTTGGAATCTTTTAGACCCAAAGGGGAAAAATTGAAAGGAATTCCAAAGATGTGGAATGGGTTTGGTGTGGTAACACACCCTGCAATCCTTAGGCTTGTAAATAGAGAAAGGACTGTGGAGAGTTTAAGGCCAGCCTTGGCTACACAGTACACAAGACTCTTGTCTCAACAACAATTTTTAAAAAAGGCAGCGGAAAAGGAAATGGACTTCAGATCCAGGCACAACAGACTAGGGACAGAGTTCGGTGGGCGAGTTCCTCTAGCATTCATGAGTCCTTAGGCCTGATTTTCAGTTCCCAGAAAAGGAGCAGTAAGAAAATCAGCCATAAAGCGCATGTACGTATGGTCTACCAGTAAATTGATTTGATTGCTTTGAAAGTAGTGTGCTGTAGGAGAGACCATCAGGGCCAGAAGCCTGTAGGATCTCAGGGACCAGGATGGGAGTTATCTAAAGTGAGCAGAGTGATAAAGAGGTTAGACTGTCCTACAGACATCTCCAGCCGCTGGGTGGAGAGTAGCAGAAGACTGTAGGTGTCTGGGATGAGTGGGAAGGGAGGGGTTGTTGGAATGCTCCCAGAGTGAGCTGTGGTCCTGACAAGGTAGAACAGTAGCATCCTTCTGTTAGTATTGATGGCTCTGCAGAGGAGTTCCCTGGGCTAGAAAGGGAGTGCCAGAGATTCCTGCCTTTCCTGGTTCTGCTCAGTCTCCCTGGCTGCTTACCTTGAGTACGTGGTACTGACCCCTCCCAGGTGTCCTGTCTCCTGCCTTGATGGCAGGCTATCTTCACTGATGAGGTCTCTAACAGGTTGAGAACACCTATATTCCCTGCAGCACATGAAACAGTGGGAAGGGCCAAGGCTTTGGTGTGACACAGGGAGCAGACACTGGTACCATTCTCACAGCTAAGACTGAACTTCCTGAGGGTAGAAGGTGTGACTTCTGTCCAGGATAAGCAGGGAAACTACCAGATGTTGTTGGTGCAGAATGAACTACATGCAAAGGTCCCTAAAGGTCACAGTTCTGTGGGTTAGTGTTTGGGGTTTGGATTCACCTGTAAGGTGGTACTAGAGCGGTAGAGGCCTTAGTCACGCACATCTGTCTCACAGCAGCCCTATCCAGTGGAATTTTGTGTGCTGATAGCCAGGTTTGGCATCTCTGCTGTTCGCTGTGCTGGCTGCATGTGCTGCGAAGCAGTGGCGCATTGGAGATAGAGCTAGTGTGACTGGAACAGAAATCCTATTTAATGTACTTAAGAGCAGTGCTGGCCCTGGGGCCTCACCTGGTGTGGTTTCATTCTTCCCAAGGCGTGTCTGGTCTCTCAAGACATCCCCAAGAGCATGGAGCTGGCAGTGGCCTCTGAGGCCTAGATTCAGTCAGAAATCCCACAGCGTTGCTTCAAAGCCAGTTAGAGGGCTGGTGAGGGGGATTTAAAGCAGAGTGCAGTTTCCGTTGGGAACAGTAGCAGGCATTTCAGACGCTCGTGGGTACAGGGAGACGAGGTTCTTTCAGACACAGGTTCAAACCTAGCTCTGCCACTTATTGGCTCTGTGATTTTGGGTAACAAACCATGCACGTCTTGAATTCAAGCCCCGGAGAGCAAGGGACACGGTAATCTCTATGAGGCTGGAGGATAGCCAGGACTGTCTAGTGCAGTCTTATCTAAAAAGGAAGAAAGAGAAAAGAAAAGAGGACAGAAGAGAGGAAACGTGCATCTTAGAATATGGTTGAGTACCTGCTTCAAGCTGTCAAGATGTTGAGCACTGCGATCAGTCAGTGCTCAAATAAAGGGGACCCACATTCTGGCTTCCACTTTGCTGTCTGTCATTGAGTGATGTGGAGCATACAGTGTTTCCCTTCTTAGGACCTGCTCCCTGCTTACTAACTGGCCAGGAGTATCCTGGCTGTCCCTGGGTCTAATCTCCCCTCCCACCGCTGTGCCAAGACTGTGGATGGATGGACACTCCTTACAGACTCTAAAGAGCTATACCCCTCCCTCCCACACCTTTTTTTTCTTCCCTAGCTCTCCATTTTTTGGCACTTGCCATTGACTTTCTAGGATCTCAAACCCCTGCCTTACACTTCCTGAATTTTCTTTTCCACTCCCTAGGTACCTTCAAATTCCAGAAGACTGAGCTGCGGAAGGAGGGCTTTGACCCAGCTGTTGTGAGAGACCCACTGTTCTACCTGGATGCCCGGAAGGGCTGCTATGTTGCACTGGACCAAGAGGCCTATATTCGCATCCAGGCAGGCGAGGAGAAGCTGTGATTTGCCCCTACATCTGAGGGATGCTGGATTCAGAGCCCCAGCTTCTGCCTCAGAGGGGTCCTGGGCAGTGCCAGACCAAAGCTAGCAGGGCCCGCACCTTCGCCCCTAGGTGCTGATCCCCTCCCTCCCAAACTGCCAAGTGACTCACTGCCGCCTCCCTGACCCTCCTGAGGCTTTCTGTGAAAGCTTCGTGTCCAAGCTCTGTCTTCTGGTCCAGGCAAGGCCTCTGGGCCCCAGGCTTACTGACAGATTCCTTTAGGATAATGTCTTCAGTCCAGCAGGGCAGGGAGTGGGAGAGAGGTGTCACCCTCCAAAAGGAAGGGAACTTACAAATGAGACCAAGGCAAAAGCCTCCAGCCTCAGGAAGCCAAGTAGCCAGAGGCTAACTACGGTAGCCAGCCATCTGCTGTCCACAGAGGATCCTGGTCCAGAGCTGCCAGAGTGTCACCTAGCCCTGCTTGCGTCTGGGGAAAGAAGGACAGCACGTGGTCACTGAGTCCCTGCATCAAGAAGTCATGATCATGCTCCTTCTTTCTCCGGGTCCCTGCATCCATGTCTTAGGGAGGGCGGGGAGGGGGGAGTTCTGTCTGTCTCTCAGATGCAGCCTTCCTGCCTGTCTGTGAGTCTGTTGCCTTCTCCACTCAGTCCTAGCCTGACTGGGTAGAGCAGACATGAGGGGAAGGCTCAGGGCCAATAAACTCTGCCTCCACTCCTAGTCAGACTGCTTGCCTGTCTCCTGCCTCTCTAGCCCCTTCACTTAGCACTTGGGATAAGGCCAGTAGCTGCCACACTCCTGTCCCTTCCCAAAGATCTATCTCCCCATAGCTCCTTAGCACTTGTTACCAGATCTAACAGAATGTTAAACCTGTGAGTTTAAACTTCGTGAGAAGCATGCAGCTTTGGGCAAGTCTCCTAAGTAATGGGGCTGACTGGGAGGATTTGGAACCTAAGGGGTGCCATTATGAAGTAGGGGGTACTTGGGGTGTTTAAGGGGAGGCTCTCACCCGGACAGAACTGTCCCTAGGCTCCTCCCCTGTTGTTCCCATTAGCAAGGATCTTTTCAGGTATTTGGGGATATCTGCCCAGTGACTGACTGCTTCCTTCCCCGCTCCTGAGGCTGTGAAAGTTTCATGCCCAAGCTCTGTCTCCTGGCTTAGGAGGTGTCTGTGCCATCGCTGAGACTGACAGGCCTCTTTAAGGTGATGTCTCAAATCCAGACTGAGATTGCCTACCTGCCCAGGCAACACCCAAGCAGTCAGTAGCACTTTGGTCCAGAGTACCCAGTGGTCAAGTTCTTGAAAAGTACAAAGGGTCTTGACCATACAGGGTGGACCACACTAGGGCTATGTTTCCACTGTTGAACCTTCCTGTATCTGTGAGGTGGGTTGGTTGGATGAGTTTTGAGATGGCTTTGTGTGATCCTGACTGACATTGGACTTGGTGTGTAGTTGAGGATGACCTTGGACTCAAGCCAACTCCCAAGGACTGCGATGAAAAGCATGTGTCTGCCTTAAGGAGTGTTTTTGTTGGTTTTTAATCATATGTGTGGTTTTTGCACATGACTCAGGCTTCTGCAAACATAAGGCCATAGGCCTCAGAACCCCCTGGAGCTGGGTTTGAGGACCCAAATTGGGTGGGTTTGAGGACCCAAATTGGGTCTTGAGGCAGGTTTTATAAGTGGATTATTCAAGAAAAGAACCCGAGCCAATAGTTCTGAGTCACTCAGGAGCCAGTGTCACAAAGGTATTGGGAGCCAGAATCCAAACCCCAGCCCAGGCTCTTTTTGTTCCCTGCCCTGCCACATGGTGCAGTACACAACAGGAAGCTGGAACCTGTGGAACCTGCTGTGAGCCACACCCTAGGCCAGCAGCTGACAGCTGAGAGCCTAAAGCAAACCCAGCTGCCTCCAGCACGTAGGTTTTTGAGTTGGGATACTTTGGAGATACATTTGAGCCAACCAACTGCAGGAGGCCAAGACACAAGGGCAAGTGTGGAGCAAGGCTATGTCATGCCAAAGATGGCCAGCAGAGGGAGCAAGGGGCTCAGATTTGCAGGCCTACGTACCCTACAATGCCCAGCCACTGAGAAAGCAGAAGGCGATGTGCTTGTTAAATCCCAAGGATGGTGTCTTAGGACTTAGGACTTGCACTTCCAAAGTCTGAGGTTTGATGATAAAAAACAAAACAAAAACCTTTCCTATGTTAAGGTCTCATACTACATGCTGGAGGGATGGCTCAGTGGATAAGAGCAAGCACCAGCTGCTCTTCCAGAGGGTCCAGTTTGGTTTCCAGCATGCCCTCTTCTGGCCTCCACAAGCTACACACATACAATACACAGACATTCACAAAGACAAAAGGCCCATACACATAAAATAAAAATCTGCTGACCGGGAGGTGGTGTGCACACTTATTTAATCCTAGTACTTGAGAGGCAGAGACAGGTGGATCTCTGTGAGTTCACCAGGGCAGCCAGGGCTACACAGAGAAACCATGTCTGAGAAAAAAAATTCATACTAAAAGCCAGGCCTGATGGTGGCTGGAACCCCACCACTGTGGAGGCTGTGGTAAGAAGATCCCCAAAACACTAAGCCAGGCTAAGCTACAGAGCAAAACTCTGTCTCAAAAACAAACAAAATAAGGTACCTGGGTTCAGTTCCAGTGGATCGTACACATTCTGGCCTCGGGCACTGCACACAAATACATACATGCATGCAGGCAAAACAGAAAAATAAAAATAGCTGGGTAAAGTGGTGAGTGCCTTTAATTCTAGCACTCAGGTGAATCTCTGTGAGTCCAAGGCCAGGCTGGTCTACAAAGAGAGTTCCAGGCTAGCCAAGATTACACAGTGAGACTCTGTCTAAAAACAAAACAAACAAAAAACTCAACGGACAGGTGAGATGGTTCAGCAGGTAAAAATACCTGCTGCCAAGCATAACAACGGGTTTGATTTGAAGTAGCCATATGGTAGAAGGAAAGAATTGCCTCTGTAGGTTAACAGGTACAAGCATTCTACACACACACACACACACACACACACACACACACACACACACAGCGGGGGTGGAGGGGGATAATAAATAATGTAATCAAACAAAACATGTTTCCTTCTTACTCCCACAGTACAACTCTTCCCAACCCCTCCTTGAGATCCTGGCTGCTTTTGGACCTGCATCTGGTTATCCTAGGACCATGCTGTGTGAGCTCTCCAAAAAAACTGTAGTTGTTCAACACATGCTTGTAAAGTTAACTAGCAATAGCTCCTGATTCTTGAGCAGCTCCTCACATTTATCAAGTACTTTACAGTTGCAGAGCATGATTGTTCACTAGAGCAGATTCTTTTTTTTTTTTTTTTTAACTTTATTTATTTATTTGCCTTGGTGTTTTGCCTGGAACTGGAACTACAGACAGTTGTTAGCTGCCATGTGGGTGCTGGGAATCGAACCCAGGTCCTCTGGAAGAGCGGACGGTGCTCTTAACCTCTGAGCCATCTCTCCAGCCCCTCTTTTTTTTTTTAATGGCAAAAGATACCCCAATTCATTTACTAAGATCCATTGCCATTCAGTACATTCAGTAATTTTATTCTGTGCTTAGAAAAAATTTTTGAATCGTCACTACCTAAAGAATAAAATTGCAGATCCCAAACTCTCCCAAATCTGAGCTAACCTTTTTGGTTTCACTTCCCATGTCTTCTCTCTATGAAAGACAAGTCCCACTGCACTAAACTCAGATTCATCCACAGACTATGAACTTACAGTACAAGCTTCCATTTCTCCCTGCTTTGCTAAGAATATTTCATATGTATGGACTACAAGGCTCTCTTTACCCCAACAATTCCACATAATATGATACTTTGTCACATATTAATGTTCCTATACTATTTTTATCTTTCTATATTTCTGAGTACGTGCATGTTCATGTGTGTGTGTGAGTACATGAATCCTGGCTGTCATGTAGAGGTCATAGGACACCCTCAAGGATTGATCCTTGTCTTTTACCTTGAGACAGGATTTCTTATTCTCTGCTACTGTGTACTGTAGGCTAGCTGTCTTATGAACGACTAGAGCAGATTCTAAAAGCTACCCTGGGAGCAAGATCTAGGCCCCAGATCCATCTTCATGGAGGGCCCGAGTGGCAGCTGCTAGGACATCATCGGCCATAGGAGAAGTGCTCTGGGGCACAAAGCTGGACTCATCAGTTTTGTTTGTGAAATGCTCTTCCAGTGTAGCCTTAGATGGGAATATGAGGTTGTGCCACACAGCTTGGCAACAGGAGCCCCTTCAAGGAAGCATTCTAGGCAGACTAGGTCAAGACCTACAGAAAAAAAAAAAAAAAAACCAAAACAGACGAGCTGGCATGATTCTGCACACCTTGATCCCAACACTTGGGAAGCAGAGGCAGAAGGATCTCGGTGAGTTTTCTTTTTTTTTTTTTTTTAATCTTTTTTAAAAATTTATTTAGTTTTATTTATGTACATTGGTATGAAGGTGTCAGATCTCTGGAACCGGAGTTACAGATAGTTTGAGCTGCCATGTGGGTGCTAGGAATTAAACCCAGGTCCTCTGGGAGAACAGCCAGTGCTCCTAACTACTGAGCCATCTCTCCAGCCCCAGATCTCTATGATTTCAAGCCAACCAAGTCCACAGAGTTAGTTTCAGGCCAGCCAGGGATAGATAGTAAGACACTGTCAAATTTGGGAGATGGGACGGATGGTGGTAACCCACACCTTTAATCCCAACACTTGGGAGGCAGAGGCACCCATACACAGTACACATACATGCAAGCTAAACACTCTTGCACATAAAATAAAAATAATCTTTTTAAAAGTAGGATTGTTGTGTTATGTCATCATGTAGACCTGTATCTGGCAGCTGATGGAGGATGGGAGCCCCTTGCTCCATGCAGGTGGGCAGCACAGTGAGTCCCATAGAGCCCTGGGAAAGAGATGCACACCAACAAGGAAGGGAAACAGGCTTTCTTATGGGGGGCAGAGAGACAGATGAACAGATAGATAGATAAAGAGAGAGAGAAAAATAGGGAGATAAGGGAGATGAAGTGAAGGGAGGGGGTGGGAGCCTTTTTTTCTTTTTATTTATTTATTTTATGTGAATTGATGTTTTGCCTGCATGTATAACTGTGTTAGGGTGTCAGATCTTGGAATTACAGTTGTTAGCTGCCATGTGGATGCTGAGAATTGAACTCAGGTCCTCCTGAAGAACAGTCAGTGCTCTTAACCACTGAACCATCTCTCCAGCTCCCCTTTTCTTCTTAAAGAGAATTGGACATCAAGGTACTGGGAGGGTCAAGCTATTGTCCATTGGCCAGGGCTCCAGGAAATGGGACTGAATCCTAATGATAGTTATACTTCAGAGGGTAAGAGGAAGATGCTATCATAGTGGTTGAAACCTAAATGTGAAATTTAGGGGTCTGTAGAGACAGCTCATCGATTAAGAATACATATTGCAGGCTGGAGAGATGGCTCAGCCCTTAAAGGCTAGGCTCACAAGCAAAAATATAAGAATACATATTGCTCTTTTGGAGGACATGAGTTCAGTTCCCAGCACCAGCATCCAGCAGTTCAAAACTACCTGTAACTCCAGTTCCAGGGGATCCAATGCCCTCTTATGGACCCTGCAGGTACTGCACTCACACATACACACACACAAAGACATACACATAACAAAAATACATCTTATAAATAAAAACCAAAAAGAGCTATGGAGCTGCATGGCTGGGGGAAGGGGCTGGTGCTGAAAGGTGTGAGCAGTGATGGCGCTTCATTTCTCCAGAGACTGGAGCTCTCATGGAGGTCAACCACTCACGTATAGATTTGTTCATTGCCACCAAGCACTGAACAGTTCTATTCTCATCCCATAGATGGGACTGGTAAAGCCTCTCCAAACACCACAGAGCCAGAAAAACGAGGGAGAGAGAAGAGAGAGCGAGAGAGCGCGCTCCTGCATCCTTGGAGGTCCAGCAGCGCTCGGGACAGGCAAGTGGCTGCCCAGGCTAGTGTGGCTATCGCTTTCAGTTCCTAGCAAGAAGGTTAAATATCTTCCAGAGGCCCGCAGCGGCGGCTGTGACTTTCAAAGGAGCCCGAAAGCAAAGGCACCCCTCCCCCGGGCCGGCCGCGGCTTCCTCCTAGTCTAATCATATTCTGGGCTCAGCCCCGGCCTTTGGCGGCAGTTTAACCCGAGCCAGGGCGGATTTCTTTCTCACTGATCTCAGCTTGACACCCAATTAGCACAAGAATGGGAGGAGGAAGCCTGCGAGAGGCGCCTCCCAGCCTCCCGGGGCGCTCGAGGGGGCCGGCGGGAAGACAAAGGGCGGCGGGCAGGGGGGCATCGGGCCCTCGCCTCCGCCCGCGACCCCGCCTTTGTCTCCCTCGGAGCTTCAGAGAGGATGGAGACCGCCGCCCTGGCTGCCACGCTGGGGCCCCAGGCACTCTACTGCATGGGACGGAGGGAAAGCTATTTGGTTGAGACTTAGGCTTTAAGTAAGGGACAGGATCCCAAAGACACATCCTTCTGGGGCTCAGTTTTGCCATCTGAAAAATGGGAGTACCTGAGAGAATACACGAGCTGTATTCTAGCCACAAGGAGGCTGGACTTGGGCATGGCTGAACTCAGTAAATGCTCTTTGAGGAAACGCAATGCTGAGCCTGCATTGTTTCTAACTGATGGGTAAAGGATGGGCATGAAGTGGCAGCAGGAAAGGAAACTCTTGGTGAAGCCTTAACTGGGACTCACCTCGTGCCTGGAAAGAAACTCCGCCTCAAGGCTGATGGGATGGAGATGAACACTAACACACCCTGTATGGGTTCTAGGATTGAACCTAGAATTTTGAGCGAGGCCAGCACTCCACGAACATCCCCCGAATGCTGTGTGTTTCTAATGTGTTTCGTTCATCTTAAGAACTTAAGAGGGTGACTGGAGAGATGGCTCGGCGGTTAAGAGCACTGACTGCTCTTCCGGAGGACCTGAGTTCAATTCCCAGCATCCACAGGGCAAGATCTGACACCCTTACACAGTTATACCTGCAGGCAAAACACCAATTCACATAAAATAATAAATAAATATTAAAAAAAGAAAAGAAAAAAAGAAGGGAAAAGCCCAGGTTTAATGGGTGAAGCACTCTTGGATGATTTTCTGCCCCACCCACCCTCCATGACCCCGACTCCCTACCCCAAAGGGAGACAGGAAAGAGGCAAAAAAAAAAAAAAAAAAAAAAAAACTATGAGCCTGTCTTCTGGGAGGCAGTTTAAATACCCTGTGGGAGGGGTGGAGCATCTCTGGGAGAGGGGGAGGGTGCGGGGAAGGAGAGAGGTGGGCTTCCACCTACTCATCCCAGACTCTGGGTTTAGGGATTCCAGGGGCTGAGGTGAAGCTTCTACAGAGCACTCAGGCAGGTGGATCTCTGAGTTGAGCCTACCTTGGTGAGTTAACAGTGGTTTTACAACCAGATCTACATAGGAAGACCCTGTCTCAAAAGAATAACAAACAAAACAATAAAAGAGAAAGTGCCTGTGGGAACTTCTGAGTGAAAGTTACATTTAATATTTTCTAATATTTTTATTTTATGTGAATTGGTGTTTTGCCCGTGTTAATATTGTTTATTTATTTTATTTTACATGTACAGGTGCTTTTTCCTCGTGTATGTATGTATACCTTAACAGTGTCTGGTACAGTAGCCTAAGAAATGGCTCAGTGGTCTGACACCCTCACACCAATGAAAATTCAGACAAAACACCAATGCTCAAAAATAAAAATAAATGAATATTTAAAAAGAGAGAGAGAGAGAGAAGGGGGAAGGGTTGAGAGTTTCCTCCCTCTGGCAGAGTAAGTTAAAGAAAAGACAAAAAGAAAAAAGTTGGACAGTGGGGATTCTTAAAGGGAGCTTGACACCAGAACTCATGGTGGGGCATGGCTTCAGGGCTATGACAAAATCCAGACAGCTGACGTGTGGCTTCACAACTCATTACCTCAGTCACCAGGGCTACGCACCATCACTTCCCATATGGGGTCGTTCCACTAAAAAGAGATGTTTTCCTTTTCCTTTTTTAAAAATTAAACTTTATGGGGTTGGAGAGATGGCTCAGAGGTTAAGAGCACTGATTGTTCTTCCAAGAGGTCCTGAGTTTAATTCCCAGCAACCACATGGTGGCTCACAACCATCTATAATGACATCTGGTACCCTCTTCTGTATACTGTATACTTAATAAATAAAACTTTTTTAAAAAAATTAAACTTTATTTTTGGTGTTTTTCTCACCACACATTTTGATCTCATTCATTTTGCATCTCTTTGTATCCACCCTCTGCCCTTGTATGATCTAGGATTACCTTGGAATTCTACCTCTGAGTGAAGTCTCAATCTAATTACTCTTTTTTTTTTTTAATTTAGCTTTATTTGATGTACATTGGTGTTTTGCCATAGGTGTTGGATCCCCTAGAACTGGAGTTAGACAGTTGTGAGCTGCCATGGGGGTGCTGGGAATTGAACCCATGTCCTTTGAAGAGCAGCCATGTTCTTAACCACTGAGCCATCTCTCCAGTCCCAATCTAATTACTCTTCAAAAATTTAAAAAAAAAAATCAGAGCTCAAATAGCCAGGCAGTGGTGGCACCTGCCTTTAATCCTAGCATTCTAGAAGCAGAGGCAGATGAATCTCTGTGAGTTCCAAGGCCAACAGGCTTGAAAGCTACACAGAAAAACCATGTCCTGAAAAACAAAACAAATCAGAAGTCAAATGTCAGGGTAAAAACCTGAAAGATCAGAGAAGCAGGAGACAGCTGCCAGCTACTTCCTACCGCTACCATTCTTTAGTCCAAAGATCCAAGATACTCTCTCAGGCCCACCTTACTTCTTCCTGTCTCCTCTCTCTACAGTCCTCCAAACCTCTATAGTCAGCTAGGGCTAGCCCCACTGTCTGACTCCAAGCAAGCTTTATTTACCAGAACACAACCAAAATATCACACAACCTTAACCCCTTTTGTTCTAAATAAAAAGTGAAGGTTTTAACTAATATAGTAAAAGTACATACAATAAGTACAGTAACTATATACAATTATATAAAGGTAAAAATTACATTAACAATGTCCAGTCTATTTGCATTTTTTTTTTTTTTAAAACTTTATTTATTTATTTATTTGCCTTGGTGTTTGCCTGGAACTGGAACTACAGACAGTTGTTAGCTGCCATGTGGGTGCTGGGAATCGAACCCGGGTCCTCTGGAAGAGCAGACGGTGCTCTTAACCGCTGAGCCATCTCTCCAGCCCCCAGTCTATTTGCATTTAACAAATTTAGAGAAAATACTCCATTATCTATCCTATCTTGGAGAGTTCAAGGGGTTGTACCTAATTCACTTTCTATCCTAACTCGAATTACCAACCCCAAACTATCTTTGGATATCTCTCAACCTTATTCACTTTATACCTCTTTTGTGAATTTCTTTTCTGAATTTGTTAACAAGAAAAACTATAACTGTCTAGTCTTCAACTCCATCAGAGACCTGAGAAGGATATAGTATTACCTGAATAAGCAGGAAGTACAAACCAAACAACTTCTTTTTTTTTTTAAACTTTATTTTATTTATTTATTTATTTGCCTTGGTGTTTTGCCTGGAACTGGAACTACAGACAGTTGTTAGCTGCCATGTGGGTGCTGGGAATCGAACCTGGGTCCTCTGGAAGAGCAGAGGGTGCTCTTAACCACTGAGCCATCTCTCCAGCCCCCCAAACAACTTCTAAAACTAAGAAATAACAGAAATACCTGGCTGCCCAGTCACCCAAGGTTCCTCTGTAACATTGGTGTGGGGGGGGGCGCACATCCATCTTCAGCCTTTAGGCCTAGAATATCTGACAGACTTTTCTCTGAAGAAGGATTTTTGAAGGACTGACTCCTTATCTTGGCAAGGACCAGCAGTCCTTTCTTTTGTATTCTGCTTGTTCAATTTGGATAGCATACTGTCAGCAGTTGAGGCAAAGGCAATTTCTTGCTCAGTGCCTAACTTTGCCACAAAGAAAGTAACTCCAAATGACTTTATTCAATGTCCATGATCTTCTCTGAAGTACATTGGTGCTGCAGGAGCAGACATGTCTCATTGTCATTAAAAAGAAAAGTACCTAAAATGATTACAGTTCATTATAATAGGTGATTAACTATTCACCTGTATTTCTTTATTATCCTAAATAGTGTAATAATAACTTTCAAGAATGAGAAATCTATGTTAAATTGTTAAATAAGCTATATATGTATAATACCTTAAGAGTAGAAACAGTATGTTCTAACAAAAATAACCTTAAATTTGTTTTAATATACAAAAATATCTTAAACAAAGGTAGAAACAAATATAACTGTATAAGAAAAATAACCTTGAATTTGGGCTGGAGAGATGGCTCAGCGGTTAAGAGCACCGTCTGCTCTTCCAGAGGACCCGGGTTCAATTCGAAAAAATATCTGGATAATTATCAAGTCATGAGACATGTAGCTGTATCATTTGTTGTTCAGTCTCTTTATAATGGGAAAGCACAGGGCTTGTCTCAAGTCCTGGCTAAAGTAGTCTGTGAGGTTGGACCATCTCAGCTAGCCACTTTGGAATTGTCCTGAGTAGTTTGTAGTCCAAAGTTGATCTTTTTGTGGTGTTTGTCAGTTTAGTGGTGTTACCAAAATTCCTTTGGAATCATCATTGTGGGTCCCCCACCCTCCTTTTGGAGAATTCAAAGATTGCTTTTAGGAATGGTCATGAATCACTACAGAAAATTTAAATATTTTAAATGTCATATGCAGTGGATCTCAAAGTGGATCCAAAGAGGACCATAATTTGTTATGTATATCCAGAGTACAAAAACTTAAATTCCAGTTACCTGATAGAGATTCAAACCCCAAATCATTACTGGAAACTTGATGACGCCTTTTTCTAGAATTATTTTGCAAGATCATTGAAGTGATATATTGTGTATCTAATAAAGATTGTCAGGGCTGGAGAGATGGCTCAGCGGTTAAGAGCACCGTCTGCTCTTCCAGACGACGGGGGTTCACATGGCAGCTCACAACTGTCTGTATTTCCAGTTCCAGGCAAATAAATAAAGTTTTTTTTTTTTAATGAAATAGTATTACAATGGAAGGAATTTGGTCTTTAATTCATAATACTCTAGATGGTTTAAAAATAGAACTATCTGAGGCTGGAGAGATGGCTCAGAGGTTAAGAGCACTGACTGTTCTTCCAGAGGACCTGAGTTCAATTCCCAGCAACCACATGGTGGCTCACAACCATCTATAATGACATTTTGTACCCTCTTCTGTATACTGTATACATAATAAATAAATCTTAAAAAAATAAAAATGGAACTATCAATGGAGAGAATAATTAATGTAGATGAAATTAATGTAATGTCTATTATAAATATTATTTGTTTGATCATTCTTGTTTTAGCCCTAAAATGTTGGTTTATATGAGTGTCAAGTTGCTCAGAAAAAACCTATGAGTTAGTGAGAGAGCCTTGGGAAGCGACAGAATTCAGGATTCGGTATAATGAGGGTGCTCTGCTAATTACGGGGTCTGAGGGTCAGATTAAGAGAAGAGGGAAAAGAGGGAGAGAAAGAAGTTTTGAAATTGGGACATGTACAACCTTAAGTTAGGCTTTGTCTATACTTTAAATAAAACCTTAAGGTGGCTAGCTGTTTTTGTGCTTCTTCCTTCTAGGGGTCTCCAGTGGCTAGTGGCTGCACAAAAAATTTTGTGGATCTCTGCTAGGTCTTGGGATGGGAAGAGGTTTAAGTGTCACATTTTTGTTTGTTTGTTTGTTTACCCAAGCTTCTTCTGGGTTTTTTTTACTCTGGTCCTCAGGGTGTGTATGTTTCTGTTTTACCTATTATCAGCTCTAAAAATGGCTCCTGGTTCCTTTTCTGTAGTCCTCAGGGGGAAGGTTAATTTTTTTTTGGTGGTAAGATGGTTTCTGGGTTTTTCCATTCTTCAAGAGTGGTGGCTGGAGGGTTAGTCTGGGGGAAGTAAAGGGTGAGTCCATGAAATACCTTGCCAGGAATCATCTCAACTTTGGTGCTGAGAAGCAGGCTGGAACAGGCTGGAACAGAAAGCTCAGAGTTAGGGAATTTTGGGAAAGGTATATATTGACAGAAGGATTCTAGGTGTCCCACACTTGGGGGTCCACCTGGAAGGTTGGAAGAGGGTATGGGGGTCTTGTGCTGATCGGCTGAGCAAATAGCAGAAGAATGGCTAGCATGTCTGAACTCATGTGAATGTTGTAATTAAAAGAAATGAAAGGTCCTATTTTAGCTAAAAAGTCCCTTCCTATTAGGAGTATGAGGCAGGTTGGCATGACCAAAAATGAGTGGGTGATAGGGATATCTCCGAAAATACAATTAAATGGCAGCATCTGATGAGGCCAGAATTGTTTGCCTACCACCCTGACAATGGAGAGGCTAGAAAAAGAGATAGAACCCCAAAACTCCCGCAGGATTGAGTATGGGGCACCAGTGTCCACGAGGAAGGAGATGGGTCACCCTAATACCTTTCTGACTACCCCAGACTTCCTTTTCGTGATAACAGAGGTCAGGTTAGGGAAGCCCAGGCAGCATCAACAGTCTATGGCCAGGCCTAGGAGATCAGCTAGGGAGTGGTCTGTGTATGATGTCTCCCTGCCACGGGGGGGTTGGGGACAGTCACTAGACCAGTGTTTCCCTTGATGGTGCCTAGGACAAGACCTGGACAGCCTCGGGAGGCCAGGCAAGAACGAGACCAGTGGCCAAGCTGGCCACACTTAAAGCACGCACCCGGAGGTCTAGGGCTCCTCGCCATGATAGGAGGTGAAGGAGCTGGTCAGATAGCTTTGGCCAGCAGGAGGTATCTTTCCTGGTGTGTTTTCTCATCTCTCCTGTGATACACCTTAAAAGCCAGCACTAAGCCTTCTGCCTGTGGAGTCAGTGGTCCACTAGCTCTGATGTCCGGTAGCTCTAGGTAAAAAAAAAAAAAAAAAAAAAAAAAGGGTCATGAGAAGTTGCCTTCCCTCAGTGCTCTCAGGATCTAAGCTAGTATATTGTGAGAGAACATTTGTGAGGTGTTCCAAAAACGGGGGCGGATTCTCTCGTTTATCCTATACTCTCTCCTGCATTTTTCAAAATTGACAGGCCTCAGAGCAGTCCTATGTAGACCTGCCAGTAAGCAGGTCACAAAATTGTCTCTGGCTAAGACCTCCATTGGTGTATTGTAATTCCAATTGTGGGGGTTTACATCTGAAACAGCCTCAGTTCTCAGGGGTGTGCTGTGTTTGTCTGATGAACCTCATCTGCATGAGTTCTGGCCTGTTCCCAAACTCACCTTTGCTCTTTGGGGAGGAGATTATTAGTTACAATAGTATATATACCATGAAAAGTAAGACCTTAGGATTGAAATAGAATAAAGATGGTAGAGTTACAATTAGGAGAGCCCTTTTTTTGCCACCTGAGGAAGTTCTGACAGAGGAAACAGGGTATAAACTTCCACTATCCCAACTATGCCAGCTACTTCCCACAGAGAAAGAATCGGATCAGGATCCTTAGGCGAGATAACATGAGTGACCAATGGGGTTAATGTAGGATCCAGGTCTGGAGTTCCTGGAGAGAAAGAGGTTGGAGGAGCTGAAGGAGAGCATTGAGATTTGAAAGGTGGGGGGTCATTAGTGGGATCTAGAGGAGGGTCTGGTTCTGTGGCTAGAAACAGATGGGCGGGAGAACAGGAAGCCAGAAGAGAAGGTTTAGAGCTGAGATATGAAAAGAAACAGGGAAATTCTTTCCATCTGCCCATATGCTTGCAAAAGTTGGATAGCTCCTATAAAATATTGGGGTCCAGAGAGCCATTAGTAGGCTATTTTTTTAGTTATTATCTAAGGAGTACTTATGCCATTTCTTTGTGCAATAATGGATAAACTTGATGGTGTCTGGGTTAGGCATAAGACTAAGCAGCCCAGAGTCTCAAGAACGCATCCTAGATGGGAGGACATCCTAGAGGGGAGGATGTAGAGATATTTTTTGCTGGCTTATTCCCCATTATTGAGGTCCAAAGTGGGGGATTCCACCACTAAATCTGAGTCATCACCCAGCCAATGAGTGGTCCCAGGAAAACAAGGCTAACTACCACTAAGTACTTGTCAGTACATAGGTTAGGAATAAAAACCAACTAGCTACCACTAAGCACCTAGGATAGGTGTTCAAACCAACTGCTAACTACCACTAGGCACTCATTAGCACCTAGGGTAGACATTAGGACAGAGCCCTGGGGCCAGAGTCTGGGAGCAGGACCCAACAATCCAGGCTGGGCTTCAATAGCAGGGAAGGCCCAAAATGAGTGTCAGGCGAGAAGGAACGGCCATGACCAGTGCAGATCGTCTCTGCGAGGCTAGAGTCCTACCAGAAAGCCAGACAATCAACAGTCTTTTCTGGAGACAATAGTTCAGAGTTTACGCTGACTGGAAAGAGAAGACTTAACAAATGAGGCCAGAGTTGTGTGAATATGCTGCGGCCCAGCAGATGGAAGGTGGCCTGGTAGTGGCCCCAGCTCAGAATCTCCTGGCACCTATGCATGCCTAGGCCCAGGAGAGCCTATCTGAGTCTCGGCACCAAAATGTTGGTTTTGCACATAAGAACAGACACACTACCAGCTGCCACACTAGATGAGTGGGTACAAAAGAGAAGCAAAAGAAAAAAGAGAATGCCCTTCCATGTGGTTTCTCCTTATAAGAGAACACGTGGGCACAGATTTACATAACCATGCCTAGGGGTGTGCCCTTCATACTTGACTTGTTCTGCAGGCACCATGTTGGATTATTGGATGAGCACATTTACCATGTGGCTGCTACATGCTAGGAATTCTTACATGGGGAAGGATTTTATTTGTATTTTTCAGAAAAATAACAACAGTTATCTTGAGGAATTTAAAGACTTTCACACACATAAGCATCCAAAGAAGGGAGAACTACCCAGAAAATTTTACCAAGAAAAGAAATAACTGACATAAGTCTGTCTCTGAAGTGTCCACGATTGGACCCCACAATAATTCACATGAACTATAGTAACACCATTAGGCTGACAAACACCACTCAAGGATTATCTTTGGACTAGAAACCGCTCAGGACAATTTCAAGGTGAAGGGTTGAGATGACTTATTTCAGCCAGGAATCGAGACAAGCCCTGCATTTTCCTATTTGAAAAAGACTGGACAACAGTCTACAGCCAGCTCTCCCAGGACTTAATAAATAACCCAAAATTTTCTTTTCAGAATCCCCTAAAGAATTTACCACTCCTAGACAATAGGAAGTAAATTCAAAAACATGACACCCACATTCCCAAGAAGTGGGGCAGGTGGTTTTTGGTTTTTCAATGGGTTATGGATAATTGGTTGCAAATTGTTATTGGTAATGGTTATGAAAAAAAAAAAAGCTGACAAAAGATTAGATTCAGAGTTCCTGTATAAAAAAAGAAAGAAAAACAAAAAATGGAATACAGATACAATAGGTAAAATGAAAAAGCTAATATGGATATGATAGGATAAAAGGGTAGATTATTGATTTGTGAAGCCAGGCTGAGGAGTTGACTAGGTGAGAAGTGACTGTGGCTTGTTCCTCTGTCTCTCTGATCTTTCAGCTTTTCCCCAGTGTCTGGCTCTGGGTTTTTATTATTTATACCAATTAAATTTTGTGCAATAGACCATTAATGTCATGACAAAAAGTTTAAAATATATATTAATTTTATGTATTTTGTGATAATATTTCTATTTTAAGTTTTAAAGAGTCAAAATAAAGCCAAGGAATTATGAGATACTAAGCAATAGAATTGTTTCTTAATTTTGGTTTTTCTTCTATCTCATTTCAGGTGGCTCTTCTGACATGAGACAGAGATTTTGTATTTTTCTGTAACAAGCATGCTTGTGTTTAGGGAAGGGGAAGGCCACACTCCAACTCCAAAGCAAGCTTAAATTTTAATTGAATTAAAAATGCACAAAGACCATTTGTCTTACATGTCTATAGAAAATAGCAGAAGCAAACATTTGGGAAGATTATGAAATTTGATCCTGTTGGAAATGTGATATGCCATTAGGCCAATTTACTCTTGTTCCTTGGAACGTTTTCTTTGGGTGATTAATTTTTTTCTTCAGATATCTCATTTGTCAAGAGGTCTTCTGATTCCTCGGTTGGATGCCTTCATTCTCATGAAAAGACAAAAGCAAAACCCTGCTCCAACCCTAACTGTAGGTAGTTGTTTTTTTTTTTTTTTTTTTTTTTTTTGAGGGGAAGAGCAGGTTCTATTTAATCAAATTAAAGGCATTTGTTATTCTTTATATGTTAGTTTTCTAATCCATTCAGCTATGGGTACTGATCTTGCCATTAAAGACCTAATCACCAGTTTGTGTTCTGAATTAGCATTTTCTTTCTTTTTTTAAAAAATTATTGGGGCTGGAGAGATGGCTCAGCGGTTAAGAGCACCGTCTGCTCTTCCAGACAACCGGGGTTCGATTCCCAGCACCCACATGGCAGCTAACAACTGTCTGTAGTTCCAGTTCCAGGCAAACACCAAGGCAAATAAATAAATAAATAAATAAGTTAAAAAAATTATATAATTAAAAAAAATTATTTTGTTTTTTTTTTGAGACAGGGTTTCTCTTCTTTTCTTTTTTTAAAGGTTAATTTATTTATTATGTATACAGTTTACAGAAGAGGGCACCAGATATCATCATAGATGGTTGTGAGCCACCATGTGGTTGCTGGGAATTGAACTCAGGACTTCTGGAAGAACAGTCAGTGCTCTTAACCTCTGAGCCATCTCTACAGCCCCCCTGAATTAGCATTTTAAAAAGCCAAAAATTCAATTAATATTTGTTGAACTTGTTGATCTGCTATCATTTTATTTCCAGCTGAAGTCAATATTTGTTTTTAAAAAAATCTGTTAAGGTTTCTTTTGGGCCTGTGTAACTTTAGTAAATTACTTAGTTCTCTTTTCTACTTCTTCAGTTCTGTCCAAAGCTTTCAAAGCTGCTGCATGCTATAGAGTCAGGGTGTGGTCATCATCTATAGACTGTCTTTGTACATCATCATAATTGCCCTCCTCAAGAAGTTGGTCGGGGGCTAGACAGATGGCTCAGTGGTTAAGAGCACTGAGTGCTCTTCCAGAGGACCGGGGCTCAATTCCCAGCACCCATATGGCATCTCATAACTGTCTGTAACTCTAGCTTCAGGGCAAAACACCATAGTACATAAAATAAAAATAAATAAATCTTTAGGACTGGAGAGATGGCTCAGCGGTTAAGAGCACTGACTGTTCTTCCAGAGGAACAGGGTTCAATTCCCAGCACCCACATGGCAGCTCACATCTGTCTGTAGTTTCAGCTCCAGGCAAATAAATGAATAAATAAAGTTAAAAAAAAAAAAAGAAGTTGGTCTTAGGAAATTTCAATACCTCTAGCCCTACTTCATTTTTCATGGTCTTAGCCTCATCTTTCCACCAGGTCCTCCAATGTAATTGAGGATTATTTCCCAATATTGCTGTAAGTCTTTCCAATTTTGTGAAACAACTCTACTACTAGTTGACCATGAATGCAACATTTGCATCACAAAAGGTGACTGTATACCATATGAGACTAATACCTCCTTACATCTTCTCAAATCTAACATTTCTACAGGTATCTAGTGAGCTCTTCCTTATCCTTAGGGATATCTGACATTTGGTGGTTGTTCCTGTAAGAGGACTAGATAAGTAAGGTTGGGGATTTTTGGTAACCTTGATCTGTTCCTTTCTAATTTTATAATGTAATGGTGAAGTTAGTTCTCCTTTAAATTCTTATGTCTTGGGGTGGAGAGATGGCTCAGCGGTTAAGAGAACCGACTGTTCTTCTGGAGGACCAAAGTTCAATTCCCAGCATCCACATGGCAGCTCACAACTGTCTGTAGTTCCAGGCAAACACCAAGGCAAATAAATAAAGTTTAAAAAAATTCTTCTGTCTGTATATCTTTTTTTTTTTTTTTATTTTTTTTTTTATTAAAAACTTTATTTATTTATTTATTTGCCTTGGTGTTTGCCTGGAACTGGAACTACAGACAGTTGTTAGCTGCCATGTGGGTGCTGGGAATCGAACCCGGGTCCTCTGGAAGAGCAGAGGGTGCTCTTAACCGCTGAGCCATCTCTCCAGCCCCCTGTCTGTATATCTTTATTATCTCTTTTAATAAGTTTTTCTAAGTCTTATAACTTCAAAATTGCATTATTTTCTTTAGTAACTTTGTCTAAGGCCTGTATCTTGGCACTGATTATCATCCAACTTTTTAGGGATAAAACAAGAATTACCAAACCAGGGGCTGGAGAGATGGCTCAGCGGTTAAGAGCACCCTCTGCTCTTCCAGAGGACCCGGGTTCGATTCCCAGCACCCACATGGCAGCTAACAACTGTCTGTAGTTCCAGTTCCAGGCAAACACCAAGGCAAATAAATAAATAAATAAAGTTTAAAAAAAAAAAAAATAAAAAAAAAATAAAAAAAAATAAAAAAAAAGAATTACCAAACCAATAATGTTTATAATTAGTTGTGTAAATTCAAGCTATGTTAATCATCCTCTCATTTAATTGTTCCACTTTTAAAATATTTTTTAATTATTTATTTTTATTTTATGTGAATTGGTGTTTTGTCTGCATGTATAACTGTGTAAGGGTGTCAGATCTTGGAATTACAGACAGTTGTTAACTGCCACGTGGATGCTGAGAATCGAACTCAGATTGTCTGGAAGAACAGTCAGTGCTCTTAACTGCTGAGCCATCTCTCCAGCCCTAATTGTTTCATTTTTGAACTATCCATTATGGAATCATACAGAGACGTAACTCCTTCCATTTTTTATGTTTCCCATTTTTAATGTGGAAAAATTCTCTCTCTCTTCTCTCTCTCTGTCTGTCTTCCTCTCCTCTCTCTCTAACAAATCCCCCTTTAAGAATTCTAAGTTGTCTTGGGGCTGGTGAGTTGGCTCAGCGGTTAGGAGCACCATCTGCTCTTCCAGAGGACCCGGGTTCGATTCCCAGCACCCACATGGCAGCTCACAACTGTCTGTAGTTTCAGTTCCAGGCAAACACCAAGGCAAAAAATTAAATAAATAAAAGTGTTTTTTTTTTTTTTTTAAAGAATTCTAAGTTGTCTCACTAAATCTATGATGATGACAATGGTGTGTAAGGCTTGCTGTCACTGCATAGCACATCTGGGCAGAAAACACAGACCATGCACAACCTGGCTGAGGATAGCTGCTGTTGATGTGAAAGCAGCCTAAAGAAGGGGTCCAGGGAAAGCCCACAACCTACAGGGGAAAGGAGCCAAGGAGCCAGCCATCAGAAGGTTGGACATAGGGGAACATTGCATGTGACAGTCAGGAATTGAAAGCACAGAGCTGTCTGAAGGCAGAACTAACCAGTGGTGAGGAGCTAATTCTGATGGTGTTTGGAACTCAGGTGTCTGTGGAGTTGAGGTTTGTGGAATTTGCTGTAGATGGTCTACAACAGGAAAATTCCAGACTCACTCAGAGTGCCTGAGGTGCTGCGACTCCAGCTGCTGCATACTGTGTGTAGCTCTAGTGGGTGCCAGTGGCGGTAAAGCCAAGGACAAGCAGCTATTTTGTGAATTTGTGCCCCAAAACTTGGGTTCCAGATGAAACATTAACCTAATTAATCTTAAAACAATGAAAAATAGGTAGTCAAATGTCAGGGTAAGTGAAGAGAGAAGACTTAGCTCAAGAAACCCCATTTCGCATTCTAGTAGCTATTTTATAAAAAGGTAAAATAAAGTTTAGTTTCACATTTCTGATGGGGGGGGCTATCCAAGTCTGGGAGAATAGCCATGTCTGATCAGTCCTGGGAAAAGAACATGTCCTAAAAGAATAGACCTAGCAGGGTGCCTCCCTAGTCTGAGAGAAGAATAGTTTCCTATCTGCCTAGTTCTACCCAGTTCTGGGAGAGAAATAAATCTTTTATTTATTTATCTATTTATTAAGATTTATTTATTATGTATACAGTATACAGAAGAGGGTACCAGATGTCATTATAGATGGTTGTGAGCCACCATATGGTTGCTGAGAATTGAACTCAGGACCTCTGGAAGAACAGTCAGTGCTCTTAACCTCTAAGCCATCTCTCCAGACCCCCCCTTCTTTTTTTTTTTTTTTTTTTAAAAACTTATTTATTTATTTGCCTTGGTGTTTGCCTTGAACTGGAACTACAGACAGTTGTGAGCTGCCATGTGGGTGCTGGGAATTGAACCCCACTCCTCTGGAAAAGCAGTCAGTGCTCCTAACCACTGAGCCATCTCTCCAGCCCCAGGAATAGATTCTTGCTTGCTCAGTTCTGGGAAAAACCAGCCACCCCAGGTGGGGCTCAGGTGGAGTCCATTCAGGTGGGGTGCAAAGATATTCTGGGGTTAGGGTTAGGATTAAGGGCAGAAAGACCCTAAGCACGAGCCTATCAGTAGCACATCAGCACCCTGTCTGCAAGCAATCAACTTTGTTGTAACTTTTGCCAATACATGATCCCTTGTAACCAAAGACAGCAGCTTCTCCTTGCTCTGTTATCACAGAAGCTTGGAGTATGCTCCCTGTCTGGCCTGTATTGTGCTGCCAATAAACCTTGCTGTTGCATTCCAAGCATCTCTGGCTTAGGTGGTCTCTCTGCGGTTCGGCCTTTGGGCATAACAGTAAAAACCTGAAAGATCAGAGAAGTAGGGAACAGCAGCAACCAGTCACTTTTTACCTCTTTTGTTCCTCTGTTCGAAAGGGCCAAGATCCTCTCTCAGTATAGTCTTACTGTAATGCCAAAAGCTCGATTTCTCAGAGAGACCACCAGAGACAGAGATGTTCAAAATGCAACAGCAAGGTTTATTGTTAGTGGGATACAAGCCAGGCAGGGAGCTTGTTCCCTGTACCTGCACCCAATGTATGGTGCGAGGAAGAGCTGAGCACTACAAATTACACAAGCTTTTTATAGTCAAAAAACACAAAGCAGGGTTATTTGGGGTCAAGGGTGCAAGTGTGCTGCTGATTGGCTAGTGCTTAGGGACTTTTTATAGCTTAACATTCCTGGACCCCACCTGGGTGAGGTGGCCGTTTTACTGCCTTAGGGTTGGATCATCCAGATGTCCTTAGAAAGTGCTTAGCTTATTCTTTCTAGGAACTGGGCAAGCCCCTGCCAGAAATGTGAAACTGAACTCTGTTTTGCCTTTATAATACAAAATGGCTACTAGAATACAAAATGAGGTTTCTTGAGCTAAGTTTACTCTCTTCACTTACCACTTCCTGTCTCCTCTCTCTATAGTCCTCCTGTTGTACTTGTGTCAAAGGACCCCCAAAGACCACTATGTAGACACATGAGAATGTTTATTTACAAGTTCAAACAAACTCAGGTTGAAACCCTTTATTCCAGCCCAGCAGGGGTTTTCAGCCACTAACCCAAAGAAAAGCATATGGAAGCGGGGGTGCTACACTCACAGCATTCCAGGATTGGGCTAAGGGGTATGGGATTCAGAAACCATTGGCCACTAAATCTGCAGGCTGAATCTATTGGCTTTCATTCCTGAGATTCTTTCCAGATTCAGAAGTCCTGGGCCCTGCCCTGAAGCATTAAATGTTCTTTTCCTAAACTGAAGTTTTGTAAACCAAATCCATGCCTTCACACCACTAAACCTCTACGGTCAGCTAGTGGCTCATTCTGTACTCTGACTCCAAGCAAACTTTGATATAATGTATATTTAATAAAGTCAGTCTGGAATTTCAGAGGACAGAATCACCCACAGTCAAGCCATGAAGGTCAGAGATAGAGACTCATACCTTTAATCCCATCACTCAAGAGACAAAGATCTTTCTGGATTTCTATGAATTCAAGGCCTAACAGCCAGGCAGTGGTAGCACAAGCAGTTAGTCCCAGCTTTCAGGAGGCAGAGGCAGAAGGATCCTCATGAGTTTGAGGCCAGCCTGGTCTACAGAGTGAGTTCCAGGACAGACAGGACTGTTACACAGAAAACCCAGTCTCACAAAAACAAAACCTTTCAAAAAGGCTGGAAGAGATGGCTCTGTCCTCTGATATTCCAGACTATATAATTAAATATACAATGTATCACCACATATCCACTGGTTTTTGCTTTACTGGAGATCAAACCCAGGACTTTATGTATGCTAAGCAGGTATTCTAGCAATTTAGCCATATTCCTAGCTTCCCAAAATAATCTATTGAAAACATCCCCCTTCTCATGCCTTCAATAGACTCTCATTTCTCTCTGATGTTGCAATATTTACCTATTTTATATGACATGGCTTGGCTCCAGCCTACTTTTTTGTTTTTACTTCTCTGTGTAGTCCTGGCTGTCCTGGAATTCACTTTGTAGACCAGGAACTCAGAGGAATATGCTTGCTTTTGCCTATGGAGTGCTGAGATCAAAGTTGTATACCACCTCCAGCCAGTCTTCTGCCTAGTTTTTCAGCCTCAACTTTAGCCAAGCTCCCTGCTCTCCAAATTCCTCCTTTATGTTTCAATTAGTTTGAGATTTTTGCTTTCCTCATATCCACACACACACACACACACACATATATATATAATCACTTGGTCCTATGAACTAATTGCAGGCCCTGTGAGGGGCAAGCACAGCACCACTGGGCTACATCCCCAGAGGATATTTTCTTTTTGTCTTTTTGTGATTTTTTTTTGCATGTGTGTGGATCCCAAAGACTAACATGGAGTGTTTTCCTCAATCTTCTTATATACCATATATAAAAATATTTATATTAACTTTATAAACAAACATTAGCTTTGTTTTTTAAAATTTATTTATTTTATGTGCATTGGCATTTTGCCTGTATGTATGTCTGTATGAAGGTGTCAATTCCCCTGGAACTGAAGTTACAGACAGTTGTGAACTTCCATGTCAATGCTAGGAATTGAACCTGAGTCCTCTGGAAGAACAGCTAGTGCTCTTAATCACTGAGCTATCTCTCCAGCTCCTTAGCTTTGTTGTTAATGGTTTATTGCTTTTACTTTATGTTATATATATTGGTATTTTTCCTGCATGTGTCTGTGTGAGTGTTGGACTCTACTTCAGGTAGAGTTACAGACAGGTGTGAGCTGCTATGTAGGTGCTGAGAATTGAACCCAGATCCTCTGGAAGAATAGTCAGTGCTCTTCACCAATAGGCCATCTCTCCATCCCTGTGTATTAGCTTTTTTGCCTGAATGTATGCCAATGGAAGTAGAGCTACAGACAGTTGTGAATTGCCATGTGGATGTTGGGAACCAAACCTGGGTCCTTTAGACTAGTAGTCAGTGCTTAACCTCTGGGACCTCTCTCCAGTCCACCATTTTATATATATTGAGGCAGGGTCTTTCTTGAACTCAGAGCTTCCCCATTGGGGTAGTCTAATTTGCTAGCTTGCCTCAGGGAGGTATCTTTACTTCCCTGGCACACGTATTACAGGCAGGCTGCATGTCCCCCATCATTTTTTTTTAATTTATTTATTATGTATATAGTATACAGAAGAGGGTACCAGATCTCATTACAGATGGTTGTGAGCCACTATGTGGTTGCTGGGAATTGAACTCAGGACCTCCGGAAGAACAGTCAGTGCTCCTAACCTCTGAGCTATCTCTCCAGCCCATCCCCCATCATTTTAAGTGGGTGTTAGGGATCTTAATTCTAGTCCTTATACTTTCACAGCACAGCAAGCACTTTACTTCCTCATCCCTGGCATTTTCTTTTACAAATATCTATAATATGGGTTTATAACTTCACATAATTTATTTTAGTTTGGGTTTTCACATTTATTATCTTAGTCAGCATTGTTGAAATCATGTTGAAAACAGTGATTATTTGCTGTTAGCTATAGAAGGGAAGGGGTTTTACAGCCTTTGAATGACTTTGCTCACAAGACTATCCGTCACACCTGGATGGAGCGTCTTGAATACACAATAAGGACTAAAGTTGCAGAGGTGTTATGTTTTCTGTCAGAAAATATACAGATTAGATCAGAGGCTTTGATATGAGGAACTTGTTTTCCCCAGAAAACAACTTTTGCGTAAGAATCAATAAATCGCCTTTACATGGTTGTTTGAGGTCTAGTTCAGAGAAACTGTTCCTTTCTGCTGCTAGAAAGTCATCTTGGAATGACCCTTTCTTTGATCCCCCCACGAAAACAGAACACTAGACATTTGGTTTTAGTTCTGAGATAGAATCTTAAGTACGTAGCCCTGGCTGTCATGGAATTCCCTATACTAGGCTGTCCTTGCACTCACATAAAACCGCCTACTCTGCGTGCTGGGAACAGATTTGTACCAATGAAAGATCAACAGTAAGTGGCTCACAATTGTGTCACTGAACACTAACAAATTCCTTCCTATTAGCTGTCATTCTTCAGAAAGTCGCTTCCTTCTAACGATCCAATGGAAAGCAGGTCGGGATAAAAACTTATGCAATAGGTGCCCCAGACCACGCCTTTGTCCAGTAGCGGAGGAGGATCACTGGATTCTCTAGGTACCGCCTTTTCCGCTTATGCTACCTGGGGCGACCGGAAATAAGCAGGCGCCCCGGAAGTTGAAGGGCGTGTCCTGCTTGCTTGGTTTCCTCAACATGGCGGCGCCCTTGTGTGTGGAGGTGGAGTTCGGGTGAGTGAGATCTGGGGCGGCGTGAGGATGGAGCGAAACTATAGGGCCAGAAACTCGAACTTCCCTCACATACCGAGGGTACTGACGCCCTTTGAGACCCGGGCCACCCTCGTGGCCTCTGACAGGCGCGGTCTCCCTGGGCGACGAGGCCGTAAGTCCGAGAATAGAGACGCACTCTTGGCCTGGGAGGTGCTTTGGCAGCCCCTCCTTGGTCTGTAACGCGTGAGACTCGGAGGCGTTGATAGTGGGCAGGTCATCTTCCAGCGTGTCTTACCAATGTCATTCTGATCCCGGCCCACCTTATCTGGTATTTGGGCTCCTAAGGGGAACACGAGTTCACTCCTTCAGTTCTGTCTTCGGGCGGCAATTCCCGCCTGGTTTCTTCTTGGATGAAGGTGTAGCTAAAACAGCTTCGTTCTTTCTTCTTCTCAAACCTTACAGTTTTAATCAGACTCGAATCTCTTTCAAAGTAGTTTGATGAGTGCCTTCTGCAGATCTGGAACCCAGATACCAACCACGGAGGGAGCGACCAACATTGACAGTATTGTGTGCACAAGACGAAAAAGTTCCAGAATTGGGATACGCATCATTGTTTGAAGGAACACAGGGAAAATTTAAAATCTTCTCATATTCCTACTTTCTTCTTCCAGTACACAGAAGGTCTGTCGTGGTCCCAAAATCTGCAGAAAACAGACTTCAGAACTTAGAACAAAGAACTGAGGCCTCTAGAGATGGATGTTTTTTCTAGAATAATGGAAAAGTGTGTGTGTGTGTGTGTATGGGTGGTGTGTGTGTGTGTATGGGTGGTGTGTGTGTGTGTGTGTGTGTGTGTGTGTGTGTGTGTGTAGTGTGTACAAGCTAAGGTCTAAGTGAAAACTCTAGGGCAGAAATCTGAAACTCTTTGCAAATGTCTTTCTTCCCATTCCTTTTACGTTTTATGTTTTCCCTTCACTGGGTAGTTCATTCACCAGTCATTTATTGAGTGTCTACCATGTGCCAGGCAGTGAGCCAGATACCGAGGATACAAAGATAAATAGCACTCTGTCTATTCCCTACAGTGTTCAGCATTTCTGTCCCTTGGAAAGGGATAGTCTCATGAATGCTAAGTACAGTTTAATTGATGATATTGTCTGGCTGCTTGGATCCAATTAGAACTACATTGGTCTGGGCTCCTGACTGTTTTGCCTTTCTGACCCTTAGCCAAGCTAACACCCTACCTTCCCACCTCCCAGCCTGGGGATAGGAAGAAGCTTCCTGATGCCTTGACTAGCCTTAGCAGAACTGAAAAGGAAGAAACTACAGGCTCTCAATGTTATTGCTTAAAGCAAGTAGCCAACTTGACTTTTCTTATTTACTTATTTTTATGTGCTTTGGTGTTTTGCCTGCATGTATGTTTATGTGAGGGGTCAGATCTTGGAGTTAGAGACTGTTGTGAGCTGCCGTATGGTACTGGGAATTGAACCAGAATCCTCTGGAAGAACAGCATGTGCTCTTAACCACTGATCCATCTCTTCAGCCCCTACCAACTTGCCTTTCATTCTCAGTGAGTCAGGCATGGTGTTTATTCATCAGAGATGTATTCTGTCTGCCAGATACTGTGCTGGCAACAGTGAGGCAGTCATAAAGTAAATAAGACCCTTGGCCTTCAGAGTTAACAGGTCTACAAAGTTGCTTCCTTTCCAACTTCAATCTTTCTTGTCACTAAGCAATATTGAGCTCCAGCAAGACTGGACAGTATTTTTTACCTACCTGTCTATTGCCTTCCACACCTTCCCACGTAAGTGTCCCATCAGAATTGCAGCTTCGAGGGGCATGGTGGCTTATGCCTATCATCCTAACACTTGGAAAGCAGGGGAAGTTGGGTCTCTGTAATTTTGAGGACAGACTGGGCTACATAGTGAGAGACCCTCCATAAAAATAATAAATAAATAAATATGCTTGCCAGATTCAGAAGCCTTTTTTCTGTTCTCCCAATTTGGTTTTGTTTGGAGACAAGAGTTATGATATAGCTCAGGCTGACCTCAAATTTTCTATGTAGCTGAGACTGGCTTTGATTCTCTTGCTTCCTGAGAGTTAAGGTTACAGGCATGTGCCACCCCCACCCCTGTCGTCTTACCTGTTTTTGACCTCTGACCTTTGATTAATTGTGTCACTTGATAGACATGCTTCACCTTTTACTATGAATCAGATTTTCAAAGGAGCCACAGTGCCCACTATTCTCACTGGTCCTACAAGAAACTGTTGTCTTCACACTCTGAACATACATGACCTTGTTGCTACCACCAGCTCTGTTAAGTCCTTTAAAAGGCTTCCTATCTTTTTTGGGGGGTGAGTGGGTAGGTGTTGTTTTTAAGATTTTTTTTTTTTTTCCTATGTAACAGCCCTGTCTGTCCTAGAACTCACTCTGTAGATGAGGTTGGCCTCAAACTCAAGAGATCTGCTTGCCTCTGCCTCCTGAATACTGGAATTAAAGGTGTACATCAGTGTGCCTGGCTCATCTCTCTCTTGATAGGACCAATTCTGTCATTTTTTTGGCATGCCTCCTGAACTGTTGTTAATAGAAGTGATTGTATTTTGTTTTGTTTTGAGACATGGTATCTAAGATGGCCTATATCTCAACTCAGTAGGTAGTGGAGGAAGTCCTGGAGCTTCTGACTCTTCTGCCTCCATCTCCCTGTGCTGGGATCAAAAGCATGTACCATCATGCTCAGTTTATGCAATGCTGGGGATGAATTCGAAGGCTTTCTGCATGCAATGCAAACACTCTACCAACTGAGTTATACTTCCCAGCTCTAGCAGAGCATTTTTTTTTAAACTTTTTTTATTATTTATTTATTTGCCTTGGTGTTTTGCCTGGAACCGGAACTACAGACAGTTGTGAGCTGCCACGTGAGTGCTGGGAATCGAACCCGGGTCCTCTGGAAGAGCAGACGGTACTCTTAACCGCTGAGCCATCTCTCCAGCCCCTCAGAGCATTTTTTCAGGACACACACAGAATTAGAAGTATAGTGCAGATGTGTTTAGGACACCTCCTTTCCAGGTTGTAATGACCTTAATTTGATTTCCTTTCCATGAGTTTCGGGAGGTGTTGGAAAGGCTGAATACACTATTGAGATTAGAGAAGTAGAATGTGGCAGATATTTTTTTAAATTTCTGCTGTATGCCAGGCCTTATTTCATTTAGAGCCTGCTTGTGTCCTATAAGGTAGATAGTAACTAAATCTGAATGTGTAGGTTTTTGTTGCTGTTGATTGGTTGGTTGAATTGGTCATTGAAGCAGGGGGTCGTCTAACACAAGCTAGCCTTAAACTCAATATGTAGCTGAAGATGAATTTGGATTCTTGTTTCTCCTGCTTCTACTTTCCAAGTGCTAGGATTATAGGCATGTGATACCATGCCTAGCTTTTAGGTAGATTTATATATTTTAAAGCAACTAGAAAAAGTGACTGAAATGTAGATCTGTCACTGATGTTAGCAGACACACGCACCAGGAATTGGGGTGTTGAGAGAAGATGGAGGTATCTTGATTAAAATTGAATGGCAGGCAAATCCTATAAAACAGAAGAAGATCTGGCCTTGGATCTCTGGGGTCCAAACAGCCGTCGTGTCTGCCTCCCTGAGGTCCCGAGGTTAGGTGTGCACCTTCTCTCACTGCAGGCAAGTGCTACCCTCCCTCCCCCAGGCCTAGTCAACCCAACGCTGATGGGTCACTCAAAGCCTCCCTGGTTCACTCTTCATCTGTTTGTAAGAAGAAAAGCAGGCTTGACCTCGGAGCCTGGCACTACCAGCTTTGGCCACCCTTGATTATTTGCCTCCAGTTCCCACCCCACTTCTCTGACTCTCAAGTCCTGAACCCCTGCCTATCACCCTCCCCCAGCCCAGCTGCTGCATGTGCCAACCCCTACCCAGCAGAAAATGAGACTCTTGGAAGGGGATAAATGGAGGTTCTGTGTGGGCTTGCAGCTGAAATGGCCCTGCGCACAGCCACAGATGGGCCTTTGCTCCCCCTCCACATTTCTGCATCAACAAAGCATGACCTTGTTTAGATGACAGTCCCCCATGTTTCCCCCCACGACAGTGTTTGCTTTGCCTTTGCCTCCTAGTGGGATGCCTCAGGGCATCTCTGTTCCCTGGGATTGGGAAAGGATGGTGGGGTGGGAAACATCCCATCCTCAAAAGTCTGCTAGGACCTTTGCAGTTTAGACCCATGTGAAATCTGAGATGGGAATCAGGAACCCAGAAGTTGAAATAGTGTGGGGCACTGAAGGCTCTACTGCCCACACCAGAAGTCCTGGTTTCGGGAAGTTGGCTTTGAGCATCTCTGTTGTCTTGACCATCTCTTGGCCCAGGTGCTGGAACACAGAAATGAACTGAACTCTGTCCTGAGGGGGTGAGGCGGGAGCGGCTTTCTGAAAGAGCTCTGAGGTTACTTAACTTCTCTGGGCTTCAGTCCACTATGTCAAATGCCTCCATTGCTGTGGTATGTGCTCAGTAGTGCATAGAAGTAAGCAGGAACAGGGTTACTTCCACCCTTACCTATCCAGAAATGCACAGGGTCTTCAGGACACTCAGAAAGGCAGCTCAGCAGTTTTGGAAATAGGATCAAGGCTTGAAAAGGTGGGTACTTGGCCAAGGGCTGACTGGAAAGCAGAGGTAGAGCCTGATTTCCTTTTTGGGTTGGCAGCGCTGAAGCCTGTGTCCTACTGCTGTGTACTGAACTACCTCTCAAGAAAGCAAAGGAAAAGAGGGTGCAGGCTTGAGTCTTCCACTACTAATGAGAATTGTTTCCATCCTCCTTACCATGGCAGAAAGTCATTTTGAGAGGCAGTCACTAGTAACTATGCTGTTCCTGATCCTTGGTCTGCACATCTCATCTTTCACCACCAGCCCTGACCCTGTTATCAGAGTCATCCCAGTCCAATTAGCAGTAACTTACCCAGCTGTCTTTCTCTGGCCTTCCTTTGCAGAGGTGGTGCGGAGCTCCTATTTGATGGAGTGAAAAAACATCAAGTCACCTTGCCTGGGCAAGAGGGACCTTGTGAGTATTGGATTTCCTGGCTGCTCTCTGGGGCCATTGGGCATGAGTGGGTCTGTGGTTCAAGTGGAAAAAGTTAGGATTGTCCTGGCCGGTACCAAAGCAAGAAGAAACTGGAGAGTATGTTTCGCCCTCCTTGCTGGTGCTAGCCAGCTCTACAAGAAGGGGCGAGAGATTGATCTTCACATGGGGAATGGCTGGAGCAGTGGCTCATCTGTTAGGAGCACTGGATGCTCTTGCAGAGAGCCCAGGTTTAATACCCAGCACTCACACATCCGTAACTCCAGTCTCAGAGAAGTCAAGACTCTCTTCTGATCTCTGTGGGCACCAGGCACACATGAGTGCACTGACCAACACATATGCAGGCAAAAAACTCATACAAGCCAGATGTGGTAGTGTATACCTTAAATCCCAGCATTTGGGGAAGCAAAAGCAGACAAGTCAAGTGGATTTCTGAGTTTGAGTCTAACCTGTTTCACATAGAGAATTTCAGGCTAACCAGGGCTATACAATGGGACATTGTCTTTTTTTTTTTTTTTTTTTTTTTTGCAGGGAGTGGGGTAGGGGTGAGGTGGCTCAAGACAGAGTTTCTCTGTGTAGTTCTGGCTGTCCTGGAACTCACTCTGTAGACTAGTATGGCCTCGAACTCACAAAGATCCACCTGCCTTTGCCTCCCAAGTACTAGGATTAAAGATATGTAGCATCACTGTCCGGTTTGAGACCTTATCTTTTTTTTTTTTTTTAACTTTATTTATTTATTTATTTATTTGCCTTGGTGTTTGCCTGGAACTGGAACCACAGACAGCTGTTAGCTGCCATGTGGGTGCCGGGAATCGAACCCGGGTCCTCTGGAAGAGCAGACGGTGCTCCCAACCGATGAGCCATCTCTCCAGCCCCGAGACCTTATCTTAAAAACAAAATAAATTAGGGCTGGAGAGATGGCTCAGCAATTGAGAGCACTGACTGTTCTTCCAGAGGACCTGAGTTTGATTCCCAGCATCCACATAGCAGCTCACAACTGTCTGTAATTCCAAGATCTGACACCCTTACACAGTTATACATGTAGGCAAAACACCAATTCACATTTTTTTTTAAACTTTATTTATTTATTTATTTTATTTATTTGCCTTGGTGTTTGCCTGGAACTGGAACTACAGACAGTTGTTAGCTGCCATGTCGGTGCTGGGAATGGAACCCGGGTCCTCTGGAAGAGCAGATGGTGCTCTTAACCGCTGAGCCATCTCTCCAGCCCCACCAATTCACATTTTAAAAAAGGCAAATTAAAAGCCTCACTCATAAATAAATAAATAAATCTTTGAAATAAAACTGCTGGGCATAATATAGTATACACCTTTTATCTCAGCACTCAGTGGCAGAGGCAGGAGTAGCTCTCAATTTTAGGCCAACAGGCACCAGGATAGCCAGATAGACCCTGTCTCAAAAAACAAACAAAAAATTAAAAGAGGGTTCAGCAGGATGCTTGTCCTACCAATCCTGATAACTTAGCTCTAGGACCCACATAGTTAAAGAGAGAACTGCCTCCCTCCCTCAGGTTACTCTCTGACCTTCATCTGAATGTAATGGATACACACATAATAAAAGAAATGTAGTAAAAATTGGAGGAAAGAAAATTGCACTAGGTGGTGGCGGTGATGCACACCTTGAATTCTAGGCTGGGCATAGTGGGAGGCAGAAGCAGCTGGATCTCAGAGCTCAACGCCAGCCTCATCTACGTAGTGAGTTCCAGGATAGCCAGGGCTACATAGTGAGTGAGACATTGTCTCAAAAAACCAACAACAAAAAGGAGTTTATAAAATACCAGTTTGGGCTGAAGATGTAGCTTATTTAAAAGTTTGCCTAGCAAGCATGAAGTCTTTTGTTCCATCCCCAGCACTGGATAAACCAGATCTAAAACCGTGTGGTGTGACCCTGTAATGTAGCACTCAGGAGGTAAAGACAGAAGGCAGGGTGACCAGAAGTTCAAAGCTATAAAGAGTTTGAAGCTGGCCCTGGGATACATAAGATACTATATGCAAAATAAAATAGCATAAGTTATGGTTTATTTTCTCTTAAGTTTGTTTGACACAAAAATACACACTTTTTTTTTTTTTTTTATAATTTCATGCCCATGTCTTTCAGTAAATACTCAGCAAGTGTCATTTGAGTAGTGATCATTTTATTCTTCTTGATGTTAGCAGAGATGCCTTCTTTGTTCTCGTTTCTGCTTGTCACTGACCCAAGGGGTAGCTGCTGTGTCCACTGGTCGATGCGTCAGTTCATTGACTGACGCAAAAGCGCTCTCTCTGTAGCCCAGGCTGTCCCTTTTCCTCTGCTGCACCATCACAGGCATGCCCCACTTCTGCTCAAGTTAATTTAAAAGGTAGCTGGCAAGGGAGGGCAGGAGCTGAGCAGCAGTTCCTGGGCGCTTTAAACTGCTTAGCATGCATTTCACAGCCTCTCTGGGGCCAGCTGTTCCTTTCTCTGCTCTCCAGGCCTGTTTGCTGATCCCTTTCCTACCTCCCTCTTCTCCCCTCCCCTCCCAGTCCCTGTGCAAAATTGCTTTTGAAAAGATCCACTTTCTGCTTAATTAAACAATGAGGAGCGTCCCCTCACACATCTGTAAACCTCCTTCTGAGGCCAGTTTAGCCCACAAACTGCTCCATTCTTACCCCCATTCACTTGTAAATGGAGCCTCTGAGGTTCCCTCCACCCTCTTCTCTTTCATTCCATCCGAGCCAACTCTTTCTTCTCCCTTTAGCTCAGGCCTGGGGTGGGAATCCCAGAAGAGCCCTGCCTTGGAGCTTGAGCTGGTCCACTTGGTAGGGAAGGGACAGTTTAACTTTAGGGACAGGATTTAGGGCCCAGGTGGGGGTGAGAAAACACATTTGTTGGCATGGGCTCTGTGTTCCAACAGGCCCAGGGAACAGGAATGGCAGAAGACACACTTGTACATGGGAAAAGGGTTCAAACAGAGCAGTCCTAGGCTCCTGTGTGTTCACAGAGGCTCACTGAAGTTCTGCAGTAGCCAGGGCTGTATCTCTTCAGTTCTGAGGGGCTGCAATTGACACTCTAAGGCAGTGGGTTCTCAACCTTCCCTACACTTTATCCTTTAGTCAGTTGCTCCTTATATTATGACCTCAACTGGATAGTTATTTTGTTGCTACTTCATAGCTGTAATTGCTACTGCTGTGCATTGTAATGTAAATATCTGATATGCCACCCTCACAAAAGGGTCTTGACTCACAGGTTGAGAACACCCACTCTAAAAAACCTTGCCAGTGTAGGCTGTCAGTATCTGAGCAAGGAAGGTCTCTATTGGGGCAAGGGATTCTGGGTGGAGTTTCCTTTTTCTTTCTTAGTTTTATTACATGAGGTTACTCAAGACTTTTTATGTCAAGTATATAATGTATATTCCTTTGAGTATATTCCTTCACTTTAGTGACACCCCCCACCCCCCGTAAGTCTTTTTTGAGGTAGATTTTCATGGAACCCAGGCTGGCCGATAAACTTGCTTGGTAGCCAGGGATGACCTGATCTTCCTGCCTCAACCTCCCAAGTGCTGAGATTACTGACTTTTACCATCAAGTCTAGCCTAGTGAGAGATTTCATACTTTTACTCTAAGATGGGCATACCATGGTTCCTATGCCATGGCTGTAGGTCAGGGCTCTAATAGCCCAGATGGTAAGGAATCAAGATTGGATACACAACTTAGAGCAGCCATCTGTTGAATGTTCCCTGTGTGTTTGATGCTGATATCCTGCTGCTAACATCTCACCTTAATTCTCACAGCAACCCTTTGGAGTGCGGATTATTATCTGTCTTTGTCAGAGTAAATGATACCAACACATTGAGGCCAAGTGACTTGCCTGACTCTATCTAGGTCTCAATGCAAGCCTCAGTATTTGACTTTTCACTCCGAACCACAGAGCAACAGCTCCTCTCCCTGCTGTCCCCTGATGGGCCAGCCAGGTCCAAGGTCTCCTGCACTGGAAACCTTGCATTAGGGTACCTTCTTCCTTCCCAGCACTGAGTGCATGGCAGGCTGTGGCATGACAGCCTTGGAATGTGAATCTTCCACACAGCTTGCCCTAGGAGCTGGACCAACCACTAACATCTAATAGACCCTACACCTAAAACGGAGGAAGATGGTAGGAGTGATGGTATGTGCTTGCAGCCCCAGTTACAGGAGAGGCTGGGAGAGTCAGGAACTCAGGCTAGCCTGGGTAACCTGAGAAAGAAGACCAGTGTATGGGCCCCACACCCTTCTTTCTTTTTTGTTTTCTCTTTCTTTTCTTTTTTTTTTTTTTTTTAGGAATATTTATTTATTTTATTTTATGTGAATTGATGTTTTGCCTGCATGTATAACTGTGTAAGGGTGTCAGATCTTGGAATTACAGACAGTTGTTAGCTGCCATGTGGATGCTGGGAATTGAACTCAGGTTCTCTGGAAGAACAGTCAGTGCTCTTAACCTCTGAGCCATCTCTCCAGCCCCTTTTTCTTTTTTCTTTCTTCTCTATTTTTTTTTTTTCTTTTGACACAGGGTTTCTCTGTGTAGCCCTGACTGTCCTGGGTCACTCACTCTGTAGACCAGGCTGGCCTCAAACTAACTCACAGAGATCTGGCTGCCTCTGTTTCTGCCTCCCAAGTTCAGGTAGTGTGTACTACCACCTCCCAGCTATACCCTTTCCTATTTCTTTTTCTTTTTTTTTTTTTAACTTCATTTATTTGTTTATTTATTTATTTATTTATTTGTTGTTTGTTTGTTTTGTATACAATATACTGAAGAGGGTACCAGATGTCACCATAGATGGTTGTGAGCCACCATGTGGATTCTGGGAATCAAACTCAGGTCCTCTGGAAGAACAGCTAGTGCTCTTAACCTCTGAGCCATCTCTCCAGCCCCACCCTTTCCTATTTCTATTGCTTATATCTGGCTTCCAGTGAACACACACAGAAAGCCCCAGCACTACCGGTTTGTGGTACACCTCTCTCTAAGGCTAGGGTTCTGACTGATGGACAGAACATGTGGAAAACCAGCATAGCTGAGAGTCCAGAGGAAACAATTTCTTTCCTTGGATTCTGGAATAATTTGATAGTTTATGCATGATTCCAAGATTGCCTTGTTTGAACCTTATAACAATGCGTTCTTTTTTTAATATTTATTTATTATGTATACAGAACAGGATACCAGATGTCATCATAGATGGTTGTGAGCCACCATGTGGTTGCTGGGAATTGAACTCAGGACCTCTGGAAGAACAGTCAGTGCTCTTAACCTCTGAGCCATCTCTCCAGCTCCCCCACCCCTTTTTAATATTTACATTCTTTTTTCAAAAAAGTTTTTTAAATTTTATTTTTATGTGTATGGATGTTTTACGTACATGTAAATCTGTACACCTTGTACATGCCTGGTACCCATGGAGATCAGAACAGGGTATCAGATCCCCAAGAACTAGAGTTGTAGGTGATTTTGAAATGCCATATGGGTAATGAGAGTCAGACCCTAATCCTCTGTGAGATCAGTTAGTGCTTTTAACCATTTAGCCATCTCTCCAGATCTGCATTCTTTGTGCATAATTTTTAAAATTTTATTTTTGTATATGTGTGTGTTTATTTGTGTGTGTGGGTGTGTGTGTGTGTACACCTACCAGAGGAAACCAGAAGTGGTATCAGATCTCTGGAGCTGAATTGAATGTAGTTATGAGCTGCTCAACATGGGTGCTGAGAACCTAAGTCTAGTCCTTTGGAAGAGTAGCAAATATTCTTAACTGCTGAGCCTTCTCTCCAGCCCAATAAAAATACAGTCTTACCTCTCTCTTTTTTTTTTTTTTCTTTTTTTAATATTTATTTTTATTTTATGTGAATTGGTGTTTTTGCCTGCATGTATAACTGTGTAAGAGTGTCAGATCTTGGAATTACAGACAGCTGTTAACAGCCATGTGGATGCTGGGAATTGAACTCAGGTCCTCTGGAAGAACAGTCAGTGCTGTCAATTGCTGAGCCATCTCTCCAGCCCTCTTTTTTCTTTTTTTAAAGAAAGCTGAAGCTTTCTTCCTGGGGTCATATAACTAGAAAGGAATGGAGTCCAACTCAAAACTAAAATTGGCAGGCATAGTGATGCGCACCTATAATTCCAGGAGTTACGAGATGGACACCCCAGGATTGGGATTTCTCAGCTGTAGCAAGTTTAAGGTCAGCCTGGCTACTTTATCTCTGTAAACAGTTTTGACTATCACCATCTCCCTTCCCACTGGTGTTCCACTGGCATCTTGGGGTAGAGCTGACAAGGCAACAACATCCCTGAACCCTCAGACTGTGCTCTAGGCACATCAGTGGGAGTGCCATGTTGAATGGCAAGATAGAGAAGCTTGGAGCCGTGGGACCAGGAGACACATACCTACCTCATCAGTAGCACTAGGGTTTAGGAGGAGGCAGTAACCTCATTTGGAGCAGACCGTTCCAGGGCTCTAAAGCTCATTCTTCTTCCAGCCTCTTCATTCTGCTGCCTTGAACCTGCCAGTCACATGATGCCCCAGCTCTTCCCATATGTGCTTCCTTCTGTCTAGAACACTCCCCACCCAGGCCCATTCATCCTTCAGGTTAACACTCCTGGAAAGGCTTTTCCTGGTCCCAAAGGACTTAGCACACACCACAGCTAATTAAGTAATGTCTGCCTCCTCTGCTGCCCTTCTCACGAAGACCATCACCCTAGTGCCTGGCATAAGATAGTTGCTCAATAAATGTTTGTCTTGTGGATGTCAGCTGCAGGAAGGAGATCTCATATTCAGGAGGAGTGGTAAGGAAAGAAGATAGTGCGAAGGTGAAAGTAAGGTTCTCACCCCCATCTATCTCAGAGCCACCCAAGCCGCCAGTCCCTGACTCTGCTTAACCCTTCCTCCTCCCCTGGGCGCCTTTGGAAGCCGACCATCTGGCTTGGAGCCTATTTGCATATTGTCTGGGCCTCAGCAAGCCAAGCAAGATGTCCCCGGGGGTGCGTTTCAGGCCAGGCTGAGTGGCCCCTGCAGCCTGAGAAGGGAGCCATGAGTTCCACCTCTCCCCACCCCCAAATCCAGGCACAAGGACAATACAAGCTACTGTGATGCAGCAGCCTCACCATGGTAACAAGCTATCAAAAATGTAGGCGGGCCTGGAGTGGGGAGCAAGCAGAAGAGGGAGGGAGTGACCTCAGCAAATAGGAGCATCATGATAAATGAGCCAGCACTGGGCAGCAGACTCATCCCCCAGCCACCCCTCTGGGAGTCCATGACAGTGTCATCACGTGGATGACCCCAACATGACCACTATCCCTCCTTTATTCCCAAGCTATCTAGAAGGGAGCAGAAGCACCTTTTTTGGAGGGAGCCCGGGTTATTCCACAGGAGAATCCTGATTCTATATCAGCAAGCCAGTATTGTCAGATATAGCCTGTGGTCACTGGGCCAACCTCTTGCCAGTTCTTCTGTGTCCAAACACACAAGCACAGCCCGGGCTGCTGAGGCTGCTGATGCCTGGCTGATGGATGTGTCAGACTCCAGTAGTTCTATCGAACAGCCACAAGATGTATGGGCTGGCGGCCTACCAGACAGTGCCAAAATGGAGGCCAAGGGAATTCAGGGCCAAGGGGAAGCCTCTGCAACCCAGGCCTTGGGGAAGAGTCCACCCAGAGTCCAGGTACAGCTTGAGGAGGCAGCACCCTTCTCCCTCTCCTTGGGAACTTACATTTGCTTAGTTAAGAGGAATTTTAGCTAGGCTTTGTTGGCTCACACCTTTAATTGCAGCACTTGGGAAACAGGCAGGTGGATCTCTGAATTTCAGACCAGCCAGGTCTACAGAGCAAGTTCCAGGACTGCCAGAGAATCCCTGTTGGGAGGGGGAGTGTAAATAGGGAGATGGCAGTTTTAGTTTGAGAATACTGTTTGTTGCCATGTGAGATGTTTGTGTTCAGCAAAACCAGACTAGTTTATCCACACTGTACCATCCTACCTCCTGGCCCTACCCCGAGGCTAGATTTGCATGTGCATTGCAGTATGAAGCTCTCCCTGGGAGCACAGTGAGACTTCCCTGTGTACAGCAGTCCTTTATTTCAGGACTTTGGGCTCTAGGCAGGGTAGCTCAGGCCACAGTCTCACCTTGCTTCAGCTTAGCCTCAGAATATTGTCTCAGGTGTTGTCAGTCAGCAGAGCCTTCTAAGACAAGCCCCTATGGCTTCCTAAATGCTAGTTGTTTGTCTAAGGACCTTTGTTCTCAAGTCAGTTGTGAGTGCAAGACCTCTAGGAGCCTCAGAAACAGTCTGAGTGAAACGTGGTGGAGGTCCCAGATACTGCGACCTTTATAGATGCACACTAATCCCAGTTTGCTATGGGCTGGTCCCCTGCTCCTAGGAAAGGGTGGTAACCCTGGAGACCACCGCCTCCATATGCTGCACAAAGAGACTGGTAGCCATCCTAGAGCCTTTCCTGGAGGCAGTTCTGGGTGTTGAGCAGAGCAGGAGAGGGCCTTTCAGCCCAGATCTCTTGCCTTGGCAAGGTGGCCACCCTCAGGGTGCTGCAAAAGTGGGGGTAGTGAGCAGAGATTTGTCAGTGTCTGCCTCGTGAGGAGTCTTCTCTCCCTCTGCTGGAGGAAATTAACTGATGTTATCTGCTCAGTGATTGTTTTTCTCCCTTCACAAAGGGAAATATATGCAGACCCTGCCTGTGAGCAAAGCTGAGGCCTCCCTAGCTGGACTGGCAAGAGAGATAAAGGTGGTAGCCGCTCTTTGATGCCCTCTAAGCAGCCTTGTTGAGGGGCACCAGCCCAGCTCGGTCTCTGAGTATGTGTGGGCATATGCATGTCATTGTAAGTGCATGCTGAGTTTAGAAGAGGGTATTGGATCCTGGGAACTGGAGGCATAGGTGGCTGTGTGAGTGCTAGGGACTGAACTTGGGTCCTTTGAAAGAGCAGTACCTGCCCTTCACCACAGAGCCATTTTTCCAGCCCTGACCCTCTGCCTGTGCCTTTAACTCTACAGTGGCCACTTTGTCTGAAGACCCTGCTGACAGTCCCTGTCCCGTCTTGATCAGGCCTCTGGACCTGTGAGCTCCAGGCCTCGGAATGAGTTGGGTTTGACCTTGGTTTGTTCTGTGCCTCCCTCTCTAGGGGACATCCGGAACCTCCTTGTCTGGATCAAGAAGAACTTGCTAAAAGAGCGGCCAGAGCTGTTCATCCAGGGAGAGAGTGTGTGAGTTCCTCCCCGGTCCCTGAGCAGAGCAGACAGGGAAGGTTGACTAAGCCTATACCCTGGGGTTCTGAATATCTTATCCTCTTGAGTCCTTGGACCCCCATTTTCTCAGGCTCCTCTGAGGAAAGAGCTGTGTTCTAGTCTGTTTCTAGTTTTCTTATTACCGTACTAGGCTGTTTGAGGTTCTTATGAAAGGAGCCCATATGAAAGGAGCCTGGTAGATTTTTTCCCAAAAATTTGGATTATGCTTTTGGTTAGCCCTGAATTTGAAAGCTTAAGTGAGTTACTTTGCCAGATACCTGGCCTCAGTTATCCTCCATATGGAGAATACCGAGAAAGCCATAGCCCAGCGTCTCCCTCATTCTCTTCTGGGACAGTTGTCCCATAGGCCTGTCCTCCATGACAAGCACTTTTTGTCGGTGCTGTCTGGTGGTGGCTGCTGCCGCCTGTGGCTCATTTTTGAACCCTCGAAGTTGGCCAGTGTGACTGAGAAACTAAATACTCCATTTTAACTGGGTGTGGTGGTGCATACCTTTAATCCCATCTCTGGGTAGTCAGAGGCAAGCTGATCTATGTAAGTTTTAGGCCAGTCTGGTCTACTTACAGGGTTCTAGGACAGCTAGGGCTACATAGCAAGACCCTGTCTCAAAGAAAAAAAAAGCTGAGATGGGAGGATTGTCACAAGTATGAGGACAGTCTGTGCTACATACACAGCTACCTGTCTTAAAAATCAAACAGGGGAGGCTGGAGAGATGGCTCAGAGGTTAAGAGCACTGACTGTTCTTCCGGAGGTCCTGAGTTCAATTCCCAGCATCTACATGGCAGCTAACAACTGTCTGTAATTCCAAGATCTGACACCCTTACACCGTTATACATGCAGGCAAAATACCAATTCACATTAAAAAAAAAAAAAAAAATCAAACAGGGTGGAGAACTAGGTCAGAGGTCGAGAGAAAATGCTGTTCTTCTGGAGGACTGAGTTTGATTCCCAGCACCTACATCAGGTAGCTGACAACTGCCTGTCACTCTACCTCCAGCTTTGACTCATTCAGCCTGTGCTGCACCTGCACTCACCTGTATATAATACACAACATTAAAAATTAAACAACACTCAAAATATTTCATTTTCTTTTGTCTTTGAAATGGCTACATGTGGTCAGTAGGTAGTGTCAGGCCTCAGAAACGAGGTTCCAGAGTACTGTATACATATACCCACTCAGACACATGTAGCCCTCACCTGTTCTAGCCTGCTAGCAAAAACCTCATTTCCTCCTGCAAGTCATTTTCCTTCTGAGCAAGGATGATCTCCTGTGTAAAGGAAGCAGGCCATGAGATCGGGAGACTCTTGTCTGCCTTCAGGGATGGATCGCCCTGTGGGCTAGGACTGCTCTCCAGTGTTCAGTTTCTGGCATAGCAGTCCTGGGAGCCACCGGCAAGGACATCAGTGCTCTCTGGGTCATTGCCAGCAGGACCCTGGGCTGGCCCTCAAGCATTTAGGTGCCTCTTGCCACTGGCAGCCTCCTTGAATCCAAAAGAGCTGAGCTTCCCTTCTCAAGAATAGTCATCCTGGAGGCCTAAAAGCCAAAGCCCTTTCTTTCCAGAGCCTAGGAGGGTAAGATTAGACATTGACATTAGAAAAAAATAGGTTCCTCTTGCTGGTTACTGAGACAAGATAGCAAGCAAGCCCTGTACACCATTTTGTTATATCCCTCAGCAGTCCTTGTGGGGCAGACCTTACAATTGGCTCATTTTCACATGAAGATGCTCTGAGAAGTAAAATGCCTCAAGTCTGGGTGGTAGGTGATGGGTTTTTTTTTTTTGTTTGTTTTGTTTTTTGTTTTTTTTTTTTAAGATGCCCTCGAGACCATGATTTTCTGACCATGCAGACCCTGGCCTCCGCTTGTTGGGAAATCAGGAGGAAAGGTTCCCCCACACTCTTGCAGCTCACAGTTCTGAGCCTCCTGCCTTCCATTTACTCCCCTTACTGCCCCTTACTCCCCTCTTTCCCACAGGCGGCCAGGAATTCTGGTGCTGATTAATGATGCCGACTGGGAACTGCTGGTCAGTACCTCCAGTGACATTCTTCCCGAGCCCCTGCCTTCATGATCTGTCCAGGTTGGGGCTGGGAAATCTCTGTTTCATCCATACTCCCCCTCATGGGGCTATTCCTGTCTTCATCTCAAATAAGGAGGGACTGAATGGCTGCTGGGGAGGGAGGCAGGGAGCGTCACCCATCCTGGAGATTTGAAAGTTGATGTGTAGGATCACCATTTTTCTGGGAAGCTTTTCTTTCCTTCTTCGAGCAGCCACCTTTACCTTCTCTTCCCTGTCCCAGCCCCTGGCAGTGACCTGGAACCATGTTCTGATGGTCTCTGTCCCTCTTTCCTGACCCAGGGGGAGCTAGACTACCAGCTGCAGGACCAGGACAGCATCCTCTTCATCTCCACACTGCACGGCGGCTGAGGGCTCCTCTCTGAGCCCAGGCACCTTTGCAAGGGGAGCACAGGACAACCACACCTCTCCTTGGGCCCTTCTTTCAGGTTCGCAGTCAGTCCCCCTTGGCTGCTTCCTTCTCTGCTGTACCCCTAAGCTCCCTCTAGGCAGGGAAAAGAGGCCAGGTGCTAAAAATGAGCCTTTCTGGGAAGGAGAGCAGACACCTGAGCCCAGCACTCCTTCTAGCAGCTGAGGTGGGGGAGGGTTTCCAGGTGACCCAGCTGCCTGCCAGTCCTTGTGTCTTGGTATATCTAAGTGCCAAGTGCCCGCCTGGAAGGCACTTCAGTTCCTGAGGCTTCTTCATGGGAAGATGGATGAACTGGAGTAACTGATGAGAAGCCCCTCTCTTGCCAAAGATTAGAGAGGCCTCCGCCTCAGTTTCCCCATCTGGACACTGAGGACTCTGCTTGTCCCCCACTGATATCATTATGGAACCCCAGCTGGGGTCCCCTATTCAGTGCTCACCTCCCTCCCCTCCACCCAGCAGCTGCTCTTCTAGCCACACCCCTCCTCCTGTTCCCCCCCATCCCCAGCCCTTGACCCTGGCTGGCCTCCCCCCGACATAGGCCAGCAGATGGGCTCCTGAGACACTCTCCAGGCCGCCTGTAACTAACTCATTCTGCAGAGGGTAGAGAATGGAAGGGAGTAACCCAACCTTAGACAGGGGGCGGGGCCTCAGTGTGTGGAACTCCCAGCTTCTTGAAATAAGCAGGGCTTGGGTGTGTAGTACCTGGTAGACAGAGGGCTCTACCCTGTTACCCCTTCCCTTCTGGATATCTGAGGACCTTGTACCTATAACAGCTGGCCTTGGGCAAATAAAAAGACTAGATTGTTTACTAGCCTTGCCTGAAGCTTCATCCTTAGAAACTGATGGTGTTCTGTATCCCTCAAATCTGTGGGCTCTATCCTGAGCCAAGGGCTCAGATGGCCTGAAAGGCTAACTAACACATGAACTGTTCCAAAAAGGTGGTTCAGTAGAGCCATCTTGAGAAGGGAGTGTAAACCATAATGATCAGCCCAGATCCTTAGCCATTCACCAGCCAGTCTAAATAGGCTTTGTTCTGCCAGCTGCAGGCAGCAGTCCCAGGACCAAGAAGAGGGGCGCCCTAGGTAAGATTGCCGAGCCCCATGACTTCCATGGCCCAAAGTGTTGCTTTCCATTAAATGTCAACAAGGCAGAATTCCTTACCCTACATAGATGAGAATGTCTAGTGTTGTGGACCAATGTTAGGAAGTGACCCCATGGTTGGTGAGCTGTTCCCAGGCACTGCTACAGACCCTTGGGCTTGTGTAGGTGGGAGCAGCTTATTATTGGGGTTACTGGTCAGATCTGGCTGGTGCAAATTAAGGCCAGTGTTGGGTCCAAGTGCTGTTGAGGCTATACTGATGTCAGGCCTTGTCATCGTTCTCACAGTTTGTCATTTTTAGAGGGTCAGCCTGTAATAGTTTCTCCAACTGCCTTCTGCATCTGATGTGGTTAGGGGATTTCCCTGCTGCTATGGCACCCCAGTTAATGCTAAGCATTCAGGAGGATGGGCTGAGGAAACCAGCTTTCCCCACCTGGGTGCCAGTACCATCAAGCAAATTGGCTGGAGCCCATTCACTCTAGTTCACTCAGGTCGGTTTAGTTTCTGGCAGAAAGGGGTCAGAGACAAGTGACTCAGCCCATCAGCGCCCAAAGACCTTCTTCTCCCAAGCAACTCATGGCCTTTGCTTTTGAGGAAATAAACAAGTCCCACTACCTCCGAAGATTTTTCTTTAATGAAAAGGATTCGTTTGTCCAAATTATTTCCACAACCTAGGCGGTTGCCCGGCTGGAGCGCATCATTCCCAGCTTCTCGATTTCTAGCAGCGGTGGGAGGCTGTGAGGTTCAGCCCATCAGTCGGTCCAGAGGAGCTTGTGGGAGGGGTTGGTTGGCTGGTTTGGGATATACAGGTTGATTTCGGATTTTTTGTTGGTGTTGTTTGGGAGTCTGGTCGGGGTACAGGTTAGAACAAATTCAAAACGAGTTAGCGAACAAATTCTGCTGGCATCTGCCTTCACCTCCCCCCCCCCAACTGCGGCTCTGGCCAAGGACCGGCTGCACGAACCACATTCGTGCCCCGCCGCTGTGTGCCAGCTTCGTTACGGCTGAAATTTGAAAAACGGGAAAACCGGTGCTATCGACTGGAGGACCCTGTCAGCCGACTCAGGTCACCCGCAGAGGAGGAGACGAAGGAAGGAGGCGAGGATGAGGATGGCGGCGCTGGTTGCAAGGACTAGTGTCCCTTCTTTGCGCTCCAGTCTGGGGCCACTATGCTAGTGCTGGGACCTGCCAGCCGCCGCCCCGGGGGTCTTCCCGTGTGGATCTCCTCTCTGCGGACCCCGTTTCTGTTGAGCCCGGAGCTCAACCACAGATGTCCAGCCACAATTCTCGGTTGGCCGCAGACTCGTACAAGAATTGCGTTTGGACAATCAGTGGCGAAGCCCCTGAGTTCAGGGCCCCAGTCTCCTGCGGGGTTCTGCCCGGCTCCTTAAAAGCGCACACCAGATCTCCGGAGCTGCGCGTCGGAATACCTCGCAGAAGCTCATCAGTCGCAGCCCATCCCGCGGTAAGGTGGACGAGCGGGCGTGCAGATCCCGGCCCGGCCCTGCATGGGCATCCCCATCGCCTCCAGCGTGTTTCCTTCCATCGTGGCCAAGGGTCCCTAGAGTAACCCGCGTTGTGTCTCTGGGCCACCCCAGCTTGGAGGAATATCCTGTCAGGCCCAGGGAACCCTGAGTCCCCTCTCCCCGCCCCCAGACTGGGCTCTCCGGGAATCCAGAAAACTGGGGCCCGAGGCCGGTGGAGTCTCTGAGCTCGGGGTCTAGGGTACTGGACTCACGGGGCCCCCTCCCCCGCCTGGCCCCGCGCACGCACCGGCTCGGGCGCTCTCTGCTTCCTTGTGCTCAGTCGCGGGTGGCGGTAGCCCGGGCAGCGGGGAGCGCCGGAATGCGCCGCCGGGTCACCTGCAGCTCCCAGGGAGCCTGACCAGGAGCCGGCGTGCTGGCGAGGCGCAGGGCTGAACCCGTGCGGGCGCCTCTGGCGGCTCGGGGCCGGGGCGGGCTTTTAGTGGGCCGCTCCAACAATACGGGCCTGGCGCAGAGAAAGGGGCTCGGCTGCAATTGGTACTGGATTTGAATAACGCCACGGGGCCATCAATGGTCATTGTGTCGACGGGTAATGAATCTCCGCTGTCTCTCGGGCTGGCCAGGCAGCTGCAACCTGCGCTCAGGCAGCTCTTAAAGACATAGCATGCCCCTCCCTGGGGGCCACCCCCCCCCCTGCACCGGCCGGACCCTGCGCCCTCCCACCCCCACTCAGCACCCTCTACTCTCGATGCCCCGCCTGCTCCCTCAGCCTGACCCTTTTGCCGGTGACCCCCTCCCTCCAGGGCCAGGCACCCACATCTCGGTCCTGGACTCTGGACCTGAATCGGGTCTCTCTGAGCTTGACTGAGCTCCCCAAGAGTGCCCAAAGGACCCCAGAATCTTTTAAGGTCCAAGCTGCCGCTCAGCTACATCTTTATCTGTAGTTTTCTGGAGTCCCCGATCCTTAAAGCTCCTTTCCAGGGGTTTCTCTGGAATGTGAAGGGGTAACAATCTGGAGGTCAGAGGATTACCATTCTCCCCCCCCCACCCCCTTAGAAAGCTCATCTGAAGAATAAGGGAGAAGCATATAGTCCCAACCTACAGTCAAGAGGATGCTGTCTCCAGAGCCCACAGCCCCCAAGAGGGATCTGGAGGCTGCCCCTTCCCCACCCCAAGGACAAGGGCCAGATTCCTAAGCTCCTGGACACCTAGCGGCAACAGCATCCATGAGGGAAGCAGGTGGGTGTGGAAGGACCGCCAGTTTATGCTTGTTTCCTGGGTCTTCCTTCGGGTGGCCTGCCCATCCAGAGGTTCAAGAGCTCTATGGAAGGTCTAATGTGTGCCCTGAGCTGATACAGTTACAAACCACATGGATTCTCATCCCCAGAGCTCAGCCTTGCTCCCCCAGGGAGTGTCAAACCCCAGAGGGGAGTGAGTGGCTGCAGTGTTGTGAATCCTGCCTTCTTTCCATCCCAGAGTTCTTAGAGCACCTTACCTCCTCCATGGCACACTCTGCACTGTTACCCTGAAATATTTATTCTCTTGTCCTCGCCCTATGGGCAGCCCTGCCATGTGCTCAGCTGCACTGTGATTGTAGATTTGTCTGATTCTCCTCACAAGCACAGGAAATGGGTCCAGTGGATCTTTGTGGCTCTGGAACTTACCTCCTACAGCAGTGTCTTTCCTCAACCACTCATTAAATGTGTATAGATGTTTGCATGTTCTGTGACTTAAAAATCGACTACATAGACTTGGAGTTTCAACAAAAGTTAACAAACTGTGATTTCTCGGTTTATAAGAGACAGAGCTCTGCTAGCTAAAATCTTGTCTCTGGGAACGATCCCCTTGATACTGATAGTAAGTGTACTAAGTGCCTGGAGGATCACATGAATCCAAGAGTTCCAGACCAACCTGGGTAATATAGCAAAACTCTTCCTCAGGTAATGAGTGAGTGATTCTGACAGCAATCTGGGGAGTAGATATATTATCAGCTCCATTTTACAGAGAAAGAAACAGACCTGTGACCAGGAACCAGCTGGGAGGTAATGGAAGCAGGGTTGAAACCTAAGATTGTCCAGCCTATTGCAAACAATTTTCTAGTCTTTCCTTACTTAGAAGATGCAGGGGAATAGACATCAGTGTCTTGTAGAAGACACTGCTTAAATTATAATCCACTGCAGTCTGATGTGAACAAAACTTGCATGGGTTGGGCCTGAAACTCTGCAAGATAGGGAGCAGAGAAAAAGCTTTTCCCTGCTGCCACCTTCTCTTCACATCAGCACTACTGATCTGGTTTTGTTTGGAGTACTAGGGATCTAACCAAAAGCCTCCAGCAAATGCTCATACACAGCCCTGATGGGTGAGCTAAAGCTTCCCTCAGCCTTATCATTACCCTCGGGGAACCAGGAGCCAGAGAAAATCCTGCCTCTGGTCATTGCACATTTATGGAATGCCTACCCTGTGGGTGACAGAACAGCAAAGGACAGGCATTCCCAAAAGAAGTAACCCAATGTAGAGCAGAGGCAGGTTATAGAGAATGAAGTCCAGAGAAAGCAAGTTGAGGGTGGGATGGTTAAAGATGGACACTGTGGGGATGGACAGAGGTTCTAGCAGCTTCAAAGCCAGCAGACAGAAAAGATCGTGACAGGTTCTGAGTAGAGACAGGATTCCCAGTGTCTGGAGCTCAGAGAGTTCCAGGTGAACTGGAGTCCCACCCTGCCAAGCCGGGTAGAACATTGGGAGAATCTGTGGTTTTACCCTAAAGGCCACGGGGATCCTGAAAGGCCCGCCACAGACAAGTGTTTCAGTTTGCCTCCGTATATGAAGTGGGGATAGGGAAGACCAGTTAAGCTACTGCTGATTTGCTGGTGAAAGCTGGCAGTGGCAGAGCAGGGTCCACTTCAGTTCATGGCAGTCTGCACTGACACTGTTAGTGAGCACCTCACGAGGTCATTGACAGCTATCGGGGAGAAAGCTAACAGTGTGGCTATCTAGCCAGCCCAGTGGAAGCAGCAGAGCCAGGTGAGAACACTCTGTTGAAGTATTGGCAGATTTCTCTGGGATTATAGAAGGCAGAGATTCATTCCAACAGGAAGATGTGTGAAAAGCTGCATTACCATGGGCTTCTTGGGAGCGGAACTGAGGTTATGATCTGTGTGAAATGAGCTCCTTTTACCTGGCCTCTGTGGTATTGGGAATATCCAATCATGTAGTACCTGTTTCAAGGCTTTATCACACCTCCAACACGCATGCACGCAACTAACTATACATACAGGTTTGGGCTCTGTGTGTATTCTACTCATCTAACCATTATGAAAAAAACAAACAGTTGTTCATCCCCCTTTATGAGAAACCGGGCATTGTGGTGCACTCCTTTAACCCTAGTACTTGGAGGCAGAGGGAGGAGGAGCTCTGAGTTCAGGGCCAGTCTGGTGGGTAAAGTGAGATCCAGAACAGCTAGGGCTGCTACACAGAGATCCTGTCTTGAAAAACAAACAAACAAAACACACACACCAAAAACAAAACAAAAAGAAAGAAAAGCTCTTAGAAAGAAAACAGCAGAGGCATCCACACCCAGTGTGTGCACTTCCTTCCAAAACTGGCATTTTCCCAAGGATTTGTCCAAACACTGCCCAGCACAAGGGACATGTTCAGGGAACATCTGTTGAAGAAGAATGACAGATAAGTGCCTGAATGAATGCTTTATTAATGCAATAGTTAAATGAATGGATAGATGGATGAAAAAGAAATTGACTAAGACAATTGGGTAAAAGGTTAATACTGAATGGATGAAAAGTCAGATGTGGTGGCATATGCTTGTAATACTTGGGAAGCTGAGGCAGGAGGATTAAATTTAAGACCAGGGTAGACTTAGTGGTGCATGCCTTTAATTCCAGCAGAGGCAGGTGGATCTCTTGTGAGTTCAGAGAAGCCCCACAGAGCATATATTGATCTTTCAGAGGATCTCAGTTTGGCTCCCAGCACCCATTTCAAGTGGGCCATAACTGCCTGTAACCCCAGCTCCAGGAGGGTCTGATATCTTAGGTAAATGTATTCATATGCACACATGCACACACACAATTAAAGGTAATAAAGATAAATCTTTAGAAAAGGAGGGGCGTTGGAGAGCTAGCTCAATGGTTAATAGCATTTTCTGGGCCTGGAGAGATGGCTCAGTGGTTAAGAGCACTGACTGTTCTTCCAGAGGACCTGAGTTCAATTTCCAGCATCCACATGGCAGCTAACAACTGTCTGTAATTCCAAGATCTGACACCCTTACACAGTTATACATGCAGGCAAAACACCAATTCACATAAAATAAAATAAAAATATTTTTAAAAAATAGCATTTTCTGCTCTAGAAGACTAGAGTTCAGTTCCCAGCACCTCTGTTGGACAGCTCATTGCCACTGGTAATTTCAGCTCCAGGGAATCCTCCCTCTTCTGACCTCCACAGGCACACGTGTGAGCACACACACATACACACACATATACACACATACACACACACATATACACACACACACATATATACACACACCATACACACACGCCACACATACACATACACACACACACATATACACACATACACACATATACACACATACACACACATACATATATACACACATATATACACACACATATATACACACACATATACATACACACACATATACATACATACACACATATACACACATACACACACATACATATACACACACATATATACACACACATACACACATACACACACCATATACACACACATACACACATACACACACCATATACACACACACATATACACACACATACACACACATATACACACACACATACACACACCATACACACACACCACACATACACACACACCACACATACACACACATATACACACACATACACATACACACACACACATACACACACATACACGTACACATACACACACACACATATACACACACATACACACACATATACACACACACACATATATACACACACATACACACACCATACACACACACCACACACACACACACACACAGAGGAATTAGCCAGGCTGCTGTGGCCCTTGAGACGCAGAGGCAGGTGATCTCTGAGTTGAGGTCAGCATGGACTACAGAGTGAGTTCAGGATAAAGCCTTTCTCAAGAGAAACAAATCAAAACACACAAAAACCAATGACTATGTCAAACAAATCTGAAAAGAAAGGAAAACACTAAAATACAAGGAAAGGCCTATGACTATGACAGAGGCTGCAGAGACACATTTGGCATTCACCTAGCGTTCCCAAGGCCCTAGTTTAACCCCAGCACTGAGCTTTTATAAACCAGGAAACAGATGGGAGATGAATCCGTGGGTAAAGGTGTTTGTTGCCAAGTCTAATCACTTGAGTTTGATCACAGGATCCATTGGTGAGTAGAAGCAGAGAACTGACTCTTAGAAACTGCCTTCTAACCTGCGTCTGCATGGCATACGTACCCCCACCTGTCCATACTTAATAACTAGTGTAATGAAGTGAAATATAAACATAGACAGTATGTGAATGTACATAGCCAATCAGCTGAGGCTCTGGGGATGGTATAGGAAGCCTAGTGAGGTTGGAAGGTCTCTATGCTGAGCTTCATAGGCAAGTCTAGGGGTCCAGGACGTGTTGAGACCTGGTCTGGGGCCAGGGGAAAGCAATGGTGGCTGGCACTCTTACATGGTAGATGACTAGGTAGCTCACCTTTAGAAATGAATTCACAACCCAACACATGAAGTCATAGACACTGAAGCTAAGTCCCCTGACCCTACTCAGGATCTGAGAGCCCTTTACTGCAACATCTCATGTTGCAGTTTGCAGCAGATAGCGCTTTCTGGGTGGGGAGGGGCGGAAAGAAGCTTTGCAGTTCAAAGTAGCCACTGGGGTAGCCAGTCACAGGCTGCACACCTACAATCCCAGCGACTCAAGAGGCTGAACAGAAGGATTCCAAGTTTGAACACAGCCTAGGCAACTTTGAGAGGCCTGTTTCAAAAAATAATAGGTCTGGGGATATAGCTCAGTGATTGGAGCACTTGCCTAGCATGTACACAGGCATAGCCTCCACTCTCAGTATAGAAGTGAGTCTGTCACCATCTGACTAGCCAGCTTCCTCCATCACATTGTGCTGTTGTCTTTCCTGAACTAGCTCACTCTGTATGTGTCTGGTTTATGAGCTGTCTTGTCTGTCTCTGTGCTAGAATGGATGGCTTGTATGGACAGGGTTCTGTCCTGTTCACTACTCTCTCCCCAGCATTTCACCCTTAATAGGTTCCTAGGTCAGGATTAAACAGGCACTGCATAGACCCCTATAGTCTGTGAACTACGGTATACTGAGTAGTGGGCACCTGGCTAGACATTTGTCACACACTGATACATCCCTGGGAGAGAAAGGCTGTCTCTCCATTTTACAGAGCAAGAACATGAGACTGAGATCTTCTAGGTGGTGGGCCGGGGTTGTGGAGCTGTCTGTCTGTCAGGCTGCAAAGGGCACATTCTTAACTGCTGTACCTGCCTTCAGCACCTCTGTGACCCAAGCCCTTCTGGAGGGAGAAGCTGTTGGAAGCTACTGAGACTGAGACATGTTGTCTAATTACATGTATGATAAAAATTCACAACAGACGGGCCTATAGAGCCACAGTAGATCAGTGGTGAAGGTGGACGGTAATGGATATGGAACCCACTGACCCTAGACTGCCTGTCTGTCTCTTTCCATCCCTCCTTTCCCTTCTCCCCTCCCCTCCCCTCCCCTCCCCTCC